>NW_027019317.1:9024220-9200232 GCF_013076305.1 Rhopilema esculentum
GCTTAGCAACCGTGATCACCATCAAATTCGCTATGGTTTCGTGTTTTATTTGATATCTGGATTTCGATAAAGCGTTTTGGAGAAAGTCCGAATAGATGCTTATATGGATGGTAAGTTACCTTTCTTGAATTTACATCAAACTTCTATTCAAAATTTTCCTCCAGCGCCAATTCCCATACATTTAAATTTTATACCCTCTCGCCACTTCTATGGCTTGTGAGTTTGATTCCATCATGGTGACGCCTTAAGGATCTTTCTGATTAATATGTAGATGTAGCTGTTTCTAAAAACGAGGAGACATTTTAGGCATACTATCAGTGGTCGGAATAACGACCGATATCCAAAATCAAAGAGGTTTTTGCTGGATGTGTATATTGTTTTTTAGCTTTTTCCCTGTTCAATCATTTCCACTTATGACTTACTCTTTTTCTACCATAATGCTTTTACACTTTCAGAAATTGTTTGTACTATTTGCAAAAGAGAATGTGGCTCACATTGGTGTAAAATATGTAAAAAACCATGCCACTCAATTAAACCATGTGGAAAAACTGATGGAGAGGAGGGGTATGGGTCTGCAGTCATATGTAAAAACTGTTCTTCCTCAGCTGCGTCAAATGATTCTTCTGGAGGTGCTGTTAAATGTAAGCTGAAACTCCTTTGTTGTAACTAAATATTTGGGTTAGCATCAAAATTTGTATTCAATAACAGAACTTTGATTTACATTTAATTTTTGCACACAATAGAAATTTCTCATATAATTATTTTGGATTATATATATAGATGTGTAATAATTATGCAAAACTTTTAGCCTTCCTTCAGCATTTCAAAAGACAACCCAAAGACTCCATCTTTGAAGTAAAGCCAAAAAGGGTCAGATCTGGATATGAAACAACTCAAATTGCCATTTGCTTGAAATGTTTTCAAGATCAAAAACCAAAGTTCTGGCTAAGCAGATTTAATCAATCAACAGTGAAGAAGCATATGGAGACTTCCCATGGAAATCACAATATTTCTTCCAAAGACATTGTTCCAGGAAATGCAATTGCTGCTGCTGAGGCAATGAGAAAATATTCAGAGATAAGCAAGCTTAAAATCAGGTGAAAGTTTGTAAGGTCATCTATCTACACCAAGATTGCTATGTATGTGACTTGCATTCCAAAGATAAATATCCCACATTTGAGAAAACAGTTTGAACACTTTGAACTTTAAAATTTCCCTCTGAATTTGTTCAAACCATGTTTAAAAGTTTAACAAACTGGCTCTATACTTCCCTTTTATCTGATATTTGAGAGCTTTTTCATGTTTCTTACTGTGTTGTTGATTATCATTCTTTCCTTCCTCAGTGAAAATTTAAAAGTGTGGAAAGAGTCCAAACCTTCGCAAAAATCTTCAACTGAAGAAGGCACGGATGTTATCAGTAAAGTGTATGGATTTTCTTCTTATTGAAAAATATCAATTTTTGCAGATTTTAGTTGTTTTAATACAATTCCATGTATCATAAGGAAAAATGTGTTTTGACCTCAGAGGATATAGATTGCTTGCCTTTCCATAAAGTATTGTCTTGAAGTTACTTTAAAAGCAAAATTCCTAAAATATACTAATTCCGAATTTTGGTATGCCCTCTGCATATTTGAACTACAAATTTTGCAAATATTGGGTAACATGATCGATATACCTGTTGTTATCTGTGTGACATATTAAACAGATGAATTTTTGTATGAAAACATAAAATTACAAAGTTTCTGTGAAAGTGATATCATTGTTTATTTTAATACATGCATTCCACAAACTATAGGCACCTGTTCTTTAATTGACTTCTCAGCAAACATGGGTTCCAACTCTTTAATTGGCTGAGCGACCAAAACCCTCCATACCCCATGAGCCAATCAGAATTCGCAAACGTGCCTCGCAGCCACATTGAGACCTTTTTTGGATGTTTTTACCAGTACCCACAAACAAATATATAAATGTGTAAAATGTGCTAAAATATAACCTAATTTTTTTCCAAAAATTTATTCTAGGATGAAAAAAATTTCTCAGCACAATATTTATGCATATAACTTTTTAACAGGAATGACTCTGAGCTAACAGCCAGTCTGGCAGAAGAATCAACATTTTTATCAAAATCGCCAATGTAAGTTTATCATTTGAATACCAAATTCTTCTTTATTGTTTCTCGTATTTTGTTGACCTTTCTTATAGAGCTTGACTTACAAATTTCTTTTTTCTCATGTTACTTACAGGACTCATCTCGAAACAAATGAGGATATAACAAAGAAATCAGATCTGTATCAGGAAACTTTGGAATCTTTGTTGCCCTCTGCAGTTCCTAAACAACAATCAATTGGTACTGATGAAAGTTCGTTTGACTCTGTTGCCAATCTAATTGCTGAGAAGGTTGCCAAAATAATTCAGAAGAATGGGCCAAAAACATCATCCAGTACTGTTGATACGAAATTAAATTCCTCAAATTTAAATGAGTTTTTGGAAAACTTCCCAGACTTTAAAGTTATTAAAGACGAAGGCATGGGTCACATTCTCAAATGTACCCCATGCAGCAGTTTTATTGCAAGCCCATATGACAAGAGACCTCCATCGAGAAGAGGTAATATTTCATCTGCTGGGTCATTAGCAACTGGACTCACTCTCAGTTTTGACACCTATTCAAACTTGTGTTTTGGACATTGCCAAAAATGGTTTGATTTGAAGTTCAAGCTACAGAAACATTTGTCCTCAGAGGGGCATCTAATGGCCTTACAGCATGCAAAATTATTGAGAAAAGGAGAAAAAAGACGGTCATTGGTAGTAAAAAACCAATTAAGGACAGCATTGGGAGTTGTAAAATCAAAATCTGCAGCTCTACATTATGAGACAAGGCTAGCAGAGTTATATGCTGCTGGAGTTGATGTTGGCGACTATGGGCACTCCAGAAAACTCTTTAATGCAATGATAAAGGCCACATGCAATTACATTGACATGAGAACAAAAAGATTCCTAAAGATGCCTCTTCCAAACACAGGTATGACTCCACATTTCTATGTGACAGCAGACAAATCAACTAATCATAGAATTGTCAACCAAGTCACTATGGTGTGTCTAGTAGTAGATGGAGCTCGCCAAGGAATACCTTTGAGCATGTCTCCAGTTTATTTTAACTCAGAGGGAGACACTGGTCGTGGAAGCGATTTAGCTAAAGCTGTCATTGATGATTTAAAGAAGAATGCTGGTATAGAAGAAGATCAATGGATGCAGGTTCAAGGAAGAGTCACTGATGGACAGTATATCAATACTCCATTTGTTGCTGCAATGAATGAACCAATCATGAAAGCTATACAGACGTACGAAGATGAAAATTCTGTCAACTTGTCCCACATTAAAGATGAATTCTGGTGGCCAGTTCAGTGGGACCCAGCACACTGGCTAGACAAAGTTTTCAGTGCTCACAGGAATACTGACTTTGTTGAGCGCTTACTTAAGCGAACAGCACAGTATCATCAAATGTTTAAGCATGGGAAGTTGCACACTGTTGCAAAAGAAACTGCTAGAGAGCTGTCACTTCCATTTCGTGTAACAAATTCTTATGCTAACCAAAGATTCATGAGCTCTAGCTATCTTTCCTTGAAGAACTTGGCCATTTCTTTAGAAGCTTATATAGAGAGCTACAAAGATCATGATAATCGAGAAGATCTTGGTTATAAGCTATGTGGCCAAGACTTTTGCTTTGATCTTCTTGGGCTTCTTGATCTGCTATGGCCTTTGGTAACACTAATGTTAGAGGGTCAAGCTCAGTGGTGTCCTGGATGGAAGTTTGCTGGGTACATCCCAAAAGCCAGAGATGAAATTATTAAGATCATGATTGAAATTGGAAAAGAATCCCCTGCAAAAGAAATTTGCAAATGGCTTGGTGACAGAGGGGAGGAAATTAGAAACATGAAATATGGTCACAGCAATCTTAAAGTTGGATGGCTTGTTGTGGAAGAAAAAAAAGGAATGCCTGTAAGCTGGGAAGCACGAGAGATTTCTGATTGCATTAAAGATCTTCAAGACTTTGGAGATAAGATGTTAAAAAGTCTTGATGAAAGGTTTCAGAAAAGCTTCCCAAAGCTAAATCAAATTCTTCATGAGTGTTTTGACTTTGGCGTTCTAATGCAGGGATTGACAGGAAGAAGGTCAAATTCAAAACAGCATCCAATAAACAAAAGCAAATTTGCTTCTCTTGGTATGGATGCTTTCAAGAGATGTGTGCAATTTGTAGCTGACTTGCCTCATGTTAAAGACAAAAATTCTGAGCTAGATGAGCAGTTTTCCTTTACCATATTTTGGCAGCTGAAGTCAACCCTTATAGAAGTAATTTGGGGACGCCTTTTTTACTCTCATTTCCCCAAGTTTTTTCAGAAGGTAGAAACATTAGATGGGAAAGTAGAAACTGCATCTTTAAAGAATGATTTACTGGATGAAAGTGTTTTCCTCTTGCAATTTCAGCAGGTCAAGCCAGATTATTTTACACTAGCTGATGTCTTCGAAATAGTGCTGAGCAATGGTGACCATTTCACAGTAAGCCTTGTTGAAAATGAGATTATCAAGTCGTTGTACACTGATGTTGAGTTCTATTCTTTAGTTGGACAACCTTTCTGCTTGATTTTTGACATAATGTATTCAAAAACTGGAACTGAATCCGTTGTTGAATCATTTTACCGAGTAGTTGAACAGCAAGAAATGGATGGTGGTCAAAGTATAGCGATGCTTGGCGCACGAGCAAAGGTTGATTGGTGCTTGCCTCCTGCCATTCAATGTGAAGATGCACTCAAGAACATTGCAAAATTGTATATTGGAGGTGATACAGAAGCTGGACTGCCTCGGCATTATGTGCCAGTGTATTCTGACTCTAGCCAGCAAAAAAAGAATTTGACGGGACTTTCAAAGGTTCTTGAAAGAGTAAAGAGTCAACATGTTAAATTGCCATTTCTTTTTTAAGTTCAGTGTGTAAATTATCTATGATTGTAAGCTAACTATATTGCATTTTTGGTGCTTTCAATTTGACAAATAGCCCTGACAACAATAAGACATTTCAAGGGACACCCTGTAGAGTGAATCATTTCTGCATAAACATTCAGTTATAGCATTTCCATAAAGCATCCAAGACCCTCAACAAGAAAAGAACAAACGTTTGCTTGTGAAACCCCTTTTAAGCAACTTAGCTCTTGGCACCTTAAAGATCATCGAACTACACAGTGTTGGAAAAAACTTTTGCTACCTCCTCCCTTGAAAAGTCACAATATATTGTACTTTAGTGAAATACTTATCAAATGTTTTGTTAAATTATTCAATTATATGCAGATAACTAATTTTTAGAGTTACTAATCATAAATTGTTGATTGTTGGGATTTGCTCTATATACTAAGATTCCACATAGATAGTATTCATTCTAGGTAGCGATATTCATTCCACTTATAATATTCACTCTAGGGCTTAGGCCCCCCCCCCTCCCACAAAACAAATTTCAATCACGGTTGTCTGAACTTTTTGACTGGTCTTCTGGACCTTGCAAAAATAAAAAATTATGTTCATATGTAATGTCAATATCAACCCCTTTTAAAAAATGTTAGTTCTCTGACTTTTCTTAAAACAGCTTTTGTAGCAGATTTTTCCCTCCCTTTTCCTTTGTTTTCGTTTCTTCTTTATTTTGTTTCTTTATAAAAATCGGCTCGTGTGGCATACTGTTTTTTACCAAGTTTAAGATTAGACTTTAATTTGAGTGTTCTTGTGTTGAAGTTTGTAAGAAAAAAGATTAATGAAAATCTTCAATTGTTTGAATTTTGGTTCTACCTCAATCCAAAAATACCGTTGAAGCCAAGGGGTGGTCCAAACAGTTACGTTCATGCTCAAGTTTTTTGGCTTATTCCGTTGTTTCACAATATTCTTGGTGAAAAGTGTGGTTTTCTCTACATGCCTTTCATAAAATCAGACTATTATTTTCATTTTCCTTAACTGTGTTTTCTCTACATGCCTTTCATAATTGGGGCTCTAGCACGAGTTGGAAAGTAGGAGGGTCATGGGGCAAATCAAAGACCCATAACAAAATATTTTGACAAACATAGTGGGCTATCATTGATAAATATCAATTTATTACAGCCGCGCAAAAATTTGTGAAATCCTGACGAGGGCGCGCAGTTCAGGAAATTTGTTGTCAACTTGTCCGCGCACATGGCAAACTTTCCAGTCTGGATCACGGGGAGCTCATCTTCCTCTACCAACCTATCCATTGTTTATATATCTCTCAAAGTTGCTCAGAGTTATTTCCTTACTTCTTTGAATGCCTATTGCGATTGTATAGAGAGCTATCCGTCCGTATTTCTGTATTTCACATCATTTAAGGTCATTTGCAATCGTTTGAGTGTCTTTAAACATCAATTAAACACAACTTCAACAACATCAACAAGACAACACAACAACATTAACTTTTTTTCATTTTCGATCAGCTGACTTTTTCAAAAAAGTAAATCATTTTCAACCAAAAACGATTTTCAGATGATGCAAGCTATGACAGGGGCGGATCCAGAGCCAATTTGAAGGAGGGCAGTCGATAGTAGGGGCGCTGAAAAATTTTCAAAAATTTGTGACGAGAGTACGCTGTATACAACAATTTCAGATCTATTTTCAGAATAAATAACATAACTTTGAGGCAATCCTTGAAGCATATTAGCCTATCGGTCTCAGAAACTATTTCACCTGATTCTCATTCTTCAAAAGGGGCGCAACATTTCCAAAAAAGGGGCGCAAAATTTCCAAAAAAGGGGCGCCAGATTTGCTTCAACTCATTGAGGGAGGGGCAACTGCCCCTAGTTGCCCCCCCTTTAATCCACTGAGCTATGAGAATTCTTGGTAGTTATAAAACGCATTCACTCGTATTTAGAAGCATGAACTGCTTAGTTTCCTTTTTATTCTGGTCTGGAAGGATTAAATTAGAAGCTGGATAGCTCTTTTAACGATCAACAAAATGCAGATAAATTCACCTTTCCAAGAAGATTCACAAAGTTGAAACAGAAATTGGCTTATACTGAAATAGAGTTTGTCAACAACAACAGTATGACAAAACAGCAAAACAGCTATCTATTTTGTATAGTATTTTATGTTATTCAAATTTTCATTCTTTGCGATATCTTTTACTTTTTTGCCTGCCTCTGAATCAGCGTAATCAATGACGATGAAATTGACGGTTTTATTGAATTGTCTTGCATTTTTTCGGCATGTTTTGGCTGCAGGGCTGATTCTGGTATTGCACCACGATGCAAGATCATGAATACACAAGCCATATGTCAGGTAGAGATCAAGCCTTATAAGTGATCTTCCTTTTTTTGCCTCTGTGAAGCAGTTCTCAGCAACTTTATCAGCAAGATTTATGCAGCGACTCGACGCTATGAAGGACATTGAATGCCATGTGTACCCCACGTAATGTTGCCAGAAAAGCCATGGCTCTGTAGCTGATTTTGATAGTTCAGTATGCATGATAATGTAGATTCTTTGATTTTTTGTGACTGCTCTACCAAGAGTTGCGTAGTAATTCGTTTGGACAGAAAGTTCCTTCGAGCTTAGCCGCTGCTGAGTTGGCTCCCATCGAGCTTTTATTTTGTTTATGATGTCTTTTCCTAGAAACGAATAGATAAGAAACATGCAACAGTAGTAGCGCCAGTTACTGCAGAGTGGGAGGATAATGGACAAGACGAATGAGACAACACTCTTTTTACCTCATTTCAGTGCTTCATACCTGGTGTAATTTTCTTAGACAAATCTTAAAAAATGTGACTCACCCCTGCCTTATTCATTTCCATCAATTACTAGAAGAATTATGTGAACGATGTTTGACGAAAGTGTGGGGATTATTACCCCTATACTACCCCTTGACACCACCACAGATTGATAGAACACAAGCTTTTCTTCCTACAGGTCAGTATTCTAGCAATTTTCAAATCCTACACGACACATTTTGTTTCCAAAGAGTAAATCATTTTTTAAAGAGATGCTTGCAAAACACTGCTTATACCTCTTATGGTAAGCAAGAAACCAGAGTCCTGATGTCAATTAGAAACTCTCTCGATTCAATTACTTCAGCAACCTATTTATAATGTGAATTTCGAGTGCATTTTGATTACCTTTAAACAAATGGTTTCTCTAAACTATAGAAATTATTATGGAAAAATACATATTTCATACTTCATGACGAGTTCAATGACTTCTTGGTTAGTCTTAGCAAAATTTCAAAATTCTGTCTTTGGCAAAAGAAAGTTTGGTGAAATGAATCTTTTCTGAAATTACGATAGTGGACTGGAAAGTTCCAAAATATGTTTACTAACAAGCAACTAGTGTAAACTAACTGTCATCTGGATATGTCACCATTTTCCTTTACTCTGAAAACCCTGAATATTTCTTGAATCATTTCTTTTTACAATATGCGTATGATCTATCAGTTATGCATATTATGATAGTATGTAATAATGCAATAATAATGAATATGCAATAATAAGATAATAACAGTAATAATGTAAGAAAGCCTACCGATTTTTCCAGGTTGCTCTGATTTATCGTAGTCTCTATTGAAATGAAGAACGACAACTTCCTTTCTATTCTTATTCATCCATGCATCGACTTGATCGAGCATTTTCGCGATTGAGCCACCATATGCTGCCATGTGGCAAGTATAGGCAGCATTTTCGTAGCTATTCCAACACGCATCGATGTCAAAGTACCTGCCAAGTAACATAGGAAATTTATCTTAAGCACTTGCTAGATAGCTAGAAAAATATATTCATCAATACAGGGACATATAATCAAGAGAGCAGCGAAAGGTTAAGAGCGCTGGTCCTTGTTGTTTCCAAAGCCTATTTCACCCGATTTGGTATCAATTTTGATGATTTATTCGACTCTAGGGGGGCTATAACTTAGAACACCTCATCCCCAAGTCCTGTATGCCGAAGTTGCCATTGGCGCTGGGTTGGGATCACTTTGCAAATTCCTCTAATCAATCGATATTACGGTATTTCTTCAAAGGATCAAATTGGCTATCGCTGGTTGCTAACGGTTGGTTGCTAAGCTTTCTTTCATTCTGTAAGTAACTGTGCTTAGTAATCCCTTACATATGCCTTTAGCTTTAGCTTAGGTGCTATGTCTTTACCATAGAAGACATATATAAATTTGAATATGGGAAATAAGATCAAAGAAATCGGCCATTGTCTAAGTTGCACAGCGAGTAACAGCTTGGCTTAGGAAATAGATCGAGAAACCTGATCCAGAATAACTTGGTGCCAACACAAATTGACTAAGTTTCGTTTTTTTCTATTGCCTAAACTTGGCTCACAAGGTCTATTAGCTAACAACAAATTTCTCAGAAACATAACAAAAAAAAGAGAAATCGCTAGCGATGTGGAAGGGAAAGAAACTGACGAAAAGAAAATTTTTGAGGACACGAGAAAGAAAGAATGGACAGATGTGTTCTATAAAAGTAACATCAAGAAAACCTCAAAATTTGATTGTATCGATAATCCATTCCTACTAAGAAAGACAATCTAGACGCAATTACAAATTCTATTTAAACTATTTTTGACCAGTGCAGTTTCAAAGTTTTAAAATCCAGATTTTTTGTTAAAAGCATCTTTTTCCGAAATATTTAAGATCAGATGTTACAAAACAATATCCCAAGTGTACAAATTGCTTAATTTGCTTTTATTTTAGTTTACAGTTCTTCTGCTTTTATTAAAATTGTACATATTGATTAAACAAAGCTTAAATATATTGCCTCGGATTTTCCTTCAGTCAAAATCGATTGACTGAAGCCCCTCCACTTTCAAATAGGTTTCGCCGGTGCTGCTCTTAGAGAAAGAAAAGCTGTCATGAAGGAATCTATTGAGCTTTCCCTAGTTAAAGAAGCGATCTATGTGAATATGTATTGCTGTTGGCATTCACCTTTGACGCTTTCTGTTTAGACATATATTCTGAATATCTTCAGTAATTGCTGATCATAGAACAATTGTTTCTCAAAGCTACCTTGTGTAGTTATTCTTTGAATACACGGCATTAATCATCGATGAAACGATCTGATTTTAATTCAGGGATATAGGAACCAAAGTTTACACTGCAAGAGCAATGCAAATAAAAAATTATAGACAAAAACACTTTTTGCGGTACTAAAACATTTTAAACTGATACACAACAATTAATGAAAAAGATTACTCTCCTTGGTATACCTATAGAGCCTCTTCGTAGTTTTTAAGAGCTGCAGCTTCAAAAATTAGGTCCAAAGGGGCACAATGGTAAAAGGTGACTTTTTAGAAAATCCAGACGTATCTTAAACCCCAGAAAATTCCATTTTACCAACTTTCACCGCTTGAAAGAATTAATGACTAGGTTCATCAGCGAGGACTGATTGGAGAGGATTTCAACTAATGAAGGAAAATCTAGCCTACCTACCTCTTTCTCGAAAGAAATCGCGTTTTCAGGAGATTGGCACTTTGTTGAAAATTCTGGCCATGTGTTCCACAATCTCTCATTTTTATTATTTCCACGAGCCCTGTCAATGCCCCAGTAACAGATTTATGTCTTGTTTTCAAAATTTGGCTGACAGTTTCTAAGTTACAGAGAGAGTCATACTCAAGAACAATTCTTTCTCGTTCACATTAGCCTACTAGAATTTGATGGCGTAGTATAGTATAAAAATCGATTATAGGCTTCTTAAATCAAATACATCAGTTTTGTTTTTGAAATCATAATTTCCTTTATATTATAAAAACAGGTCTTGAACCCACTTCCCACCATTTCTCAAGAAATTCCTAGTTCAAGCAGGCTCCCTAAAAATTGATCCTTTGGCAGACCCCCTTCATTTTCATGGTTGGCTACGAACTCGGTAACTGTTGATAAATGTACTTGTGCCCGTTTTATGGTTAATGATTATTGTGCACTCTTGGTAAAACAGTTTGTTCTTAAGTCATGGCAGGTAGCAGGTGGAGGAAATCTCTATGTGTAGCAATTATGTAACTGTTAATATTTCTACTCCATAAGGCAATGCGAATTCATTTGACAGTACCATGGATATGCCAAAATGCATATTGAACAACTAATGCTTTAGATAATATTTTAAGTATCATAGAATCTATGAAAGACACAATACAGTCTAATACAAGATAGATTTATTGGTTCAAAAGTTACTTTGGAGAGATATGCTTTTAATTCAAAGGAACAAAAGACAAACAAGTTACTGGTTAAGCTACATTCGCACAATTCCTGCGCAAATTAAACTTTCTTGACGAAGAGTACACTCATTTTTTTATAAGAAACTGGCTACATGAAACGAATACTGGACAGTCAGAAAATTTAAGAAACTTCAGTACTCGAAGCAAAAAAATAAAGAAACTATTAAATCGTGATAAAACTGAGAACAACGAAATTTTGTAAAACCCAAGAGCACGATTGCCCTGTTGGCCTAGAACTTAAGACGCACGGGATAAAAGTATACTTCCCACATCTAAATACAGCATCAGAATGGAAGCGTCAGAACATTTCATAACATCATTCATGACATCATCATTAAGAAATTCTTAAGAAACAATGAGTATTGAAATTTCCAGAACATCAAAAAACTGGAGTAATCAACATCGACCTTTGTTTCTTATAAAAAAATTTAGTGTATCTCGTTAAACCTTTACATCAACTGGGAACCATTGGGCAAATTATCCAGCATTTAATTAAGGGAGAAAAAGTTGGTAGTCTTATTTATGAACTGCAGAGCTATTCACCAACGTACCTGATTCCTAAGTCCAACTGCCCGGTTATACTGGCCCCTTGGTTACGGTAGAAGCAACTTAGGGCCTTAACTCCACTGCCGTACCAAAGATGTCCATCGAACCCGGCACCAGAATTGTGTGTACCTGCCAAAGTTACTTGGTTTAGTCTCAATTGACAAAGGCCAGCCAGCCCGTTGCATGTTTGCTCACAAGCAGCAGAAACGACAAATATGAGAAAAATTACTGTTTTAAAAATAGCGATATTGTCTGTTTGAATCATTTTAACATCAAGCTCGTAGAAAAATGACTCTGACAATGTAAATCAACGCTTTAAAGAATACCTTGATTTTATTTATAAATAGTTAAGGGTTCTCTTCAAACACTGGTAACGCTGAGTGACCATCGTGCGTATGATTACCTGAACCCGTAACGAATTATCGTGGTCATCTCGCCAAATACAGCTGGAAATCACTGATCACTAAATTGTGAAATACTCAGTAATCACTGGGTATTTCGCAATTTAGGGCAAGAGTTCTTGTTACGAATTTGTTTAGCGTGAAAGCTGCATCTACTTATTGAAAACTTGCAGCACCAATGTCTTTTTAAGGCAACCTCTTCAAAATTTGGTACCGTTTTAAAGGACTTGTTTGATAAATAAGAAAGTTTGAATGAAAAACGCTTACTTTTCAATAGAATTGTCTCAGTGATGAGTAACTACAAGCGAATGTATCAGACTCTACAAGAGTTCTTGTTACGAATTTGCTTAGCGTGAAAGCTGCATCTACTTATTGAAAACTTGCAGCACCACAGTCTTTTTAAGGCAACCTCTTCAAAATTTGGTACCGTTTTAAGGGCTTGTTTGATAAATAAGAAAGTTTGAATGAAAAACGCTTACATTTCAATAGAATTGTCTCAGTGATGAGTAACTACAAGCGAATGTATCAGACTCTAAAGTAACAAGTCGTTGAAGGGGCTCGCGTAGTATGCATCCTCGTCTTTTCTTTCCACTATTTTGTCTAGTCTAGTCTAGTATACCTCATTTTTCTATATCATTTCTACTTGCTTATCTATGTCACCTTTATCTACCAATTCTTGGAAGATCAAATATGATGAATCTTGCGGATCAAATCTGGTTGTTAAGGAAGTCTACAGCTCTACGTTTCAATAGACCTCGTTCTTACTATCAATAACTATAAAAACATGCGAGTTTAGGTAGGTCTTGCTCGGATAAGCAACCGCCATACTTAACTCGGTTCCCTGGACAAAATTAATTTTCCTTAATGGCTGTTATATATTTGCATGCTGATTGGCCCAGTATCAAAAAAAGGAAAGCTACATAAAATATGTTCGGTTACTTTACAGTTAACCATGCTTTCTAACAATAAGGAGGTAATGCACCAAACTGTTCAATATGGCTTCTTCATTTTAGAGTATAGTTATTATATAGTTGTTATTATAAATATAACTCATTGTTATAGTTATTTAACGCTAATGCATGTTTTTATTCTCTTTAATTACTTCATCAAAAAAGTTACTTCTTCATAGGGCTTCACTGATGATAACTGATCACTAAAGACTAAAATGGATAATTTTGGATCTTCACAAGGGTCTTCCTTGTTTCAAGCGACCGCAATGGCTTTTTCTTATCAGAAAGCAGAGACAAAACACCAATGAAGTCAAATTTGATGACACACCAACATAACACATGGTATGTTAATACTTACTAACCCTGATATGATCTACTCTATTTTGATACACAAAATTTAGTTTCAGAGGCCCTACTGAACAAAATTCAAACAAACTTTAATTTATTACAATAGTAATATTTACAGCTATTAGAACAATAGCATATTACAAAAATAGCCATCATGCTCTTATTTGCCAACAAAATTAATAAACAAAGCCTCTTAAAATTAAGATCTAGCGTCAAACTGCAACTCAGAACTATAACAAGCTTCGCACGCGTTACTATTGGCTATCAGCTATTTTTTCATAGAAAAGCAAATATGCATTACTTGATAGTACGGATTGTTTCGATGCGGGCTTCGTGTATTCATCTGAAGAGTAGACCCAGTTGTCCTCGGTTTTAACAGCTCGTCTATATGTAACAAAATGCCCACTGGAAGTATCTCCAATATGAACGACAACTGCATTCAGACGGTAACATGACCTGCAAAGAAAGACTCCCAAAGGTAATGAAGAATCCCAAAAGAAAGGCAGAAGAGACCGGCCTCACCATTACAGGGCTCATTCCGTTGGTAAGGGTCTGAAATACTTCCGTCCGAAATCCAATAGGCTGATGAAGCGGTGGGTTAAAGCTAAATAAAGAAAAGTAAGGGTAGTTGGAAGGCACAGAGAGGGTAGTGGCAGCAAAACTTGGCAACAAATAGTCTTCGCTTCTGGAGGTTCTCCGTTCGTAAATAACAATGCCATGCCGATGCTTTAACTGAAAATTTGTTCTCTACTTTCAGGTCGCTTATTCTTAGGATTTCATCATTTAGGTATTGAAGAGAATAATTCACCTATACGTATATTCACAGATATTCTCTAACTCACGGAAACATCTTCCGTTTCTCTCGTACCCTTGTGAAACATCAAATGAAATTAATATTATTAAGTGAGCCATTGTCTTCAGAAAATATGCTCTGAAATCTTACTTCGAGGAATATGAGTCTCTGGAAGCTTGCTCCAAATGAAAGTTGCTACTGCCGCCTCTTAAAGGAAGACTTGCCGCAGATTGCGATTCTAGTGAAGATGTCTTTTGACTCTTCAGCCTGTTGTTATAGGCGAATGTGTTGTATCGATATGCATTCAAGTCTATGACATCACTGTAGCGTACGAACTGACTGTTTTTATACGAGTAGCCATTTGGTAAGAAGTAGCTCCTTTGGATGTGTATACAGAGACATTTCGGTAGCTGGAATAGAAATTAATGCAATGCAAATTATTCAGTTTAAAGTCTTAACTAACAGCACAATATCTACAGCTTTATCAAGTTAGATATCCCCTAAACCACCATCTATATCCTCGTTACAACCAGATAAACTTCTAATGTCAATTATCAACAAATCCTTCCAATGCCAGCAATATCAATAATACTCCGGGAAATTTCTTCTGTTTGAATTTTTATTCTGCGTAGGCATAACATGCATTTGCAAACATGTCACTCAAATCTCAGTAAAGTAATACTACAGGTTGTTCATAGCAGCCTTCTATTCAGATATAGTTTACATATGTCGGATAATTGATTAAGGTACGTAAACATGAAAACTGAACCCTTCAAAGCAGCCTTTAATAGCTGTCATACTGATTGAGAAAAACACATTCCCCAAACGAGCCATACATGACAGCAAAGCTAATACCTAATACCTAATATCGGCAAGAAAGTTCAGGGAGTTTTAACGAAGGGCAAAATAACACTTGAAAGTTTCAAGACTTTGTTTAGTATCCTTTCTTATCGCAATTAACATGATACAAAAATAATCTGATCTTTACGTTATATCGTCTCATTCAAAAGCCTGAATTCACTAACCCCCCTTCAACCCCCCCCCCCTCCCCACGTCCGAGAAATTCGTGACACTGACCTTAGCGAAAGACAGCTGCTTTGAAAACGAGCTTTTGACAGGCCGGGATGAACGTGCATTCCTAGTACAGCCAGGGCAATTGACATCATCAACATGTTCACTCTTTGTAAATTCTGCAATACAGTTTTCCAATTTTGCACCAGCCTTAAATAGAAATATAAAGCGGTGATTTGAAACGCTAAATAAGAATCACTGAGGACAGAGCATCAGGGGGTTAAAAATAATTACTTATCAGGCTTAATCTTCTAGGGCTGCAGACCTGCTTGTAAGAAATATTGATAAATCTTACAAGCAGACCAAGGAAAGAATGTTCGACACTAGACCCCTTGTTAGATGCTAGATCCATTGTTAGATGCTGGATCCCTCGTTAGATGCTGGATCCCTTGTACTATACAAGAACAGATAATGATGTCAAATATAAGCATTTATAGGCATTAAGATAAGGGTACCAGGATAACATAAGAAGAATAAAAACTGAAAGGATAATCAAAATTTTCAAGATAAGAGTACATTTGTCATACCAGAGCAGTGAATTTTGGTATCCTGACGGAAATACTTTCGAATGGATCAAAGCCAACTGACTAAAATGAAAAAGCAACAGTAATGCCAAATTGCCGTTATCATGCTGTATTCAAACAAGTTCCATTGTTTAATTATGAATATCCACATTAAATTTTAAAAGTAGGAAAAATCCTATGGTTTTGTCCAACACAGGATTGACAAATTATAATATTAGACTCACTGAGTGATAATATTGTAATATAAAAAAACACCAGCAAGAATATGCGTAGATATGAAGGTAAAAATATGTATATATAACACACCTGATATCCACATTTCAAACACGTCATTCGATTTGCTAGGATGCCTTTAAATGGTGAGGGTGATGCCAAATTTTTCGCTAAAAAGGCATAGATAATTTTAAGAGATGAAAAAAATAAGTATAAGTAGTGCCATGTTGAACATACATAAAAACTATACATAATCACTTCAAGACAAAAGTAAATCAGGGGCAAATAACACCACAGTATGAATACTGCCTACAATTGCTTATTACCTTGATCAGGCATGGGGTTCTTAGATGGCTTCAAAAACTGATTTGTAAAAGCAAAGACAAACATATTTTTGTCTGGCATTGAGAGCATATTTACTTTCTAAAAAGGCCTTGTTTGCATATACTTGTGTCAAAGTCATTAATGACGATATGTTTCAGATAATAGGCAGAGCCAGGTCGTCTTTTCATCTACTTTCGTCTTTTCGTTTTTTTCTTAGAATTAAATCGGTCACATGCTGGCGTTTTACATCTTGACATATAATTTACATCTTGTTCTTTCATACCCTTCTTCTCACGTTTTATTCTCTGAGGAGTGTCAGATGGAAAGCTATCAGTATGGCGTAAAATGTTTGCTTTTTTAAAGCAATTTTAAAATTTTGTACGGCCAAAAAATTGTTTACATCCTTAAATGATTTGATATGTTTTCACTTTATTGTGCCATTTTGACACGATTTCATATGTCCCATCAAAGTTGGCTTCAGAAATATTTGGAAGAATCTCTTTCAGCTACCTGGGATTTCTCGACAAACTCTGCCATAGACGTTTTTTAAGAACTCTGAATTCTCCCTCTACAATGAAGAAAATTGTATTTAACTCTTCAAAGGTAAACTGCCTTCATATAGGATAAATTGTGACTAAATTGGGGTTAACATAGTAACAGTTGCCTGGCATGAAACTCAGGGATGCAACTTACAATGGTCTGTTTTACACACCAAAGCACAAGAAGGTCAACCTATATTGCGTTAAGCACTACATGACAGATGGATAGAGAGTAATTTCCTTTAAAATTGGATTGCATAAACAATAAATATTGAGATGGAATTAATAGAACATCATACAGTAAATAAAAGTTTTATGTTAGATAAAAAGGAACGCCTTTATGCATATGAAACATTGAACAATATCCAAAAGGTGTACAGAGCATATTTACCTCATAAGGAAACCCAGGACAATCCTCTGAATCTAAAATCTAAGTAAAATGAATCCTGAGTTTAAAATAATCAAAAAGGCACAAAAAACCTCAAGAACTGGAAAGGGCAACTACTCCAAGGTGAGGTCTTTGATGATCTTTGATGTCTCTACTGCAATTCATCTACCATTCTATTGACATATAAATGCAAAATTTGATATATCTAATGTAAATCAGTCCCAGCAATAAGACTTTTAGCAGGGGACCAGTAAACAGCACTCCAGTAATTTTCAGTTGAGCTATTTTTAGCTAAATAAGAATAAAAACAAAAGGAATAATGGATTTCAAGGAGAGCAATCTGTAGCTCCCTTACAGCATTTTAGGATCATCTGAAGAGGAGCTAGAGCTATGGCTCCTCAAATGGCCAGGCCTGTAAATCTTACCCTACAAGTTTTTATTGCATGGAGGCTTTACTGTAGAAGATTGAGCACTCTAGTACTTACAAGCTCATCATCCAAAGTTGACATCAATATTTGAAAAAACTCATAAGCATCCTAAAATAAATATTCCAATAGTTTATATTGAATTAGAAGAAACCAAACCTGATGAGTAAAATCAAAAGAGGAGGGTTGCAAACAATAAGGCAATAATACAAGTACACAATCATGGATGTGTTTGTTTCCACAGGATTAATAGACTACAAAAATCCAACTTTGCATTTTCATTCCTCGACACACTGTTGTTTGGAATTGTCTGCTAATTCCCTTTAAAATCAAATGATTGAAAATAAAAATTATTCATTTAATTCAGTTATTGGGTTATGGATTTTTGAAAATAATACAATTTCATGGTGTGATTATGCCAGGATACATCAGGAATCTTATTGAAGATACCCAACTCCCATTGTTAAAGAGAAATGTAGGTGAGTAAAACCATATAAAGATGTTCTATACTTGGCTGTATATCAAAGTAATACATTTAAACCATGTCCAGCCTTTCCCATTCCCAAGATTCTTTGGGTCCCTAATACTCTCAGCAGCACCTCTTCACATACCATCTTAAAAGGGGCAAACCAAGATTGAATTGGATTAAAGATAGTACCCAGTGACAAGGCCTTAGTGCAGTGGAAGAAAGAAGGAAAGCAATTAATAGTGCAGCAGGGAGGAAGATTGTCTATGAGTTGTCAAGGATACAGAATAAGGAATTGAACTGAAAACTCTCAGCACAATGTCTTAATTCTATTCAGGTCAGTGTTTGCTGTAAGTTACTTAGGTCAGGCAGTTACTTTAATCACTCAATCATGGAGCAAATAATATATTAGTGCTGAGAAAAATATTTTGCACACCTGTTGCTGTAATGTCCCAACCCATCCATGTGCACTCAATGACTCAATTACATCCATTGCAGAAAACAAATCTTTTTCAATACCTCTTTTGTTGTTAAGAACTTAAAAAAATAAAAATAGCTAATAAAAATTATTTTAATAGAAAAGCAGGAAAAAGTACCAAAATATAAATCACATAAAGAAGCAAAGTAATCTGCCCCTTTACAGGACAAAACTTCTTTTACAGAGACAGTAAATAAACAGCATATAAAGTGTTGAGTAGGGGTATATTTAGAGATAGTAAATTTGATATTTTGAGTTCTCTCTCTGCTAGTTGGTAAAGGAAAATGAAGATAGATTTACATCCAACAATATGATATAATTTATAACATTGATTCTTCAAATTGACTGCTCCTTTAAGATAAAGCTGAAAACCTCAGTATAGAGTAAAAAAATGATAAGTTAATATAAAACTAGCACAAGTTTGATAAAGAAGAAATCTGGCAAGAAAATCATAAAGATAACAAAAATTAGGAAAATTTGTAATGTCTGTCAAGCCTATTGCCCGGGAAGCAGAAACAAATTATCATATATACTTTCACATGCTACTTTACAAGCGATTGTAAGTGTTTTACATGCCTCTTCATTCAAACTTAATATCAAAACACAGTAGAACAACAAAAGAAATACAAACAGTAGGAAAGAAAAGGCTGCATGCACCTAAAAGTAAATAGATACTTTATCCAGATAAACAAAGTCAGTGTAGCATTTACTTGAGCGGTTGAAAAGAATTTTACTAGAGCTATACAGAAAAGTGGACTTCCAGCAACGCATATGTCTATATTAATGTGACAAAGATTTGATCATGCTATTTGGTAAATAGAACAGGATATTTCTAAGTTGCACATCCGTGTTTCACATTTAATGCGATCATTAGGAACTGTGTACAGCTCTGACTGTACGGCATCAAGAACTTTATGGCAAACCAGTAAACAGTGGCTTTCATTATTTGATCAAATATTAAGGAGTAATTAAAAAACATTTGGTACAACAACATTGGAAATAAAAAGTATTGAAAGGCAGAAACATGTTATACTGAAGTATTTTCTGCCCAAAACCTTTCAGAGTATAATTGTCAGATAATGAATTAAGAAACAATAGCAGCAAGTCTTTACCTGGAATAATTTCTTTCAAACTGCTTAACAATATTTTTTCCTTGTCTTGATTGAAATCATCAATCCACTTACAGAAATTATTCAAAGAAGCTACAGCCTAGAAAAAGAGATAAAAAGCAATTTTCTAAAATAATCAATGCCACCTAAAGATGAACAGGTATCTGACTTCAAACAATGATTTGGTGTGGATTAAAACTGAGTGCATGCTGTTGTCTAAAAACAAGTTAACATTATTACATTTTTTTACAGCCACTTTTTGACACTTGGTCTTCAAAACATCATATGTACATTTATATCTTAATGTTTGCTAGCATTAAGACCTTAAGGTCTAAGAAATGAAATATCAAATCATGCATCACATCATACATCAAGTCAGAGAGAAGACATTTAGAAAATTATATTCCGGTTAATAGCTTATGACTGTGACTGTGTAAAACAACAAAGTATGCAGACTTTTAAAGTTAAAGGGCCTCTCCAGCCAAAAAAAAATTGTTTTTTTATTGACTAAAAAGTTAGTATCTGGTGCGTGTATTATGGCAAAGTTGTTGTTTTTGCAAAGTTTCGATTAGTTTAGAAGTTATAAGGCTTTAAAGTTGCACCTTTCCGAGAAAAAAACGACAAAAGCCGTATCAGTTTTGTGACATTCTGACGTCACAGTGTGCGGCTCTCGTTCGTCATGAATTTCGTATATCTTCCACCGAATCGCGAAGGAGTCATGGTCACGCGTTGATAACTGCATCTAAATCTACAGCAGGTGCTTTTTAGGATCGAAAAATATTAAATGTTTACAATTATTCTAAGTTTGCGGGTCGGAATGTGTCCATGCTGTGTCACGACTTTGTTTTGATCACCTGTGTAGGCCCACAAAGCTACGGCTTCCTGTTCCAGCTCTTCCCTCGCGTATAATTAATCGAAATTGACACTTCAAGTTGTTTTCCATAAACGATGAACAACTAAAGGCTTCAGAATTGATATCTGAAATGCTCAAACTAAAAGCCGGTGGAACAGAACTGAGAGTACCAACAATTGCAGTGTTCAATTTGCGAATTGCCGACGTTCGAGTTTGAGGCGAGACTAATGAAATACACTGTGACGTCAAAATTGCGTCACAGTGTCACCAAACCAAAAAATTTTTGTCTGTTAATTCAATTCAATTATCGAAATGCAAGAGCTTATATCTCACAAACTGTAAAAAATATCAAAAAACGAATAACGAATTCGTGATCAGCAGGTTAAACTCCTTTAGATTAGCCAATAAAATGCAATTGCAAATTTTGGCTGGAGAGGCCCTTTAAGAGTTGAATTAGCACTACAGTACTTCAATCTTAAAAAGTACTTTGAAACTAATCCCTTGACTGACTTCTTTTATTAATGGGGTGCCAGATTGCATACAAAACAGTTTGTTTTGTAATTAACTAGGACAAGCCTTGTGAAAGTTTTTCAGAAATTTTAAGCTAATAAAATAGATTTAAAGGAAACAATTAGTTGAAGGAATTAAACTTAGTAGTATTGGAACCTAGTTATGCATATTATATCAATTATGCAAAATGCCAAAACTTCAAACAGCTACTTCAAAACAAATAGACAAAGCAGCAGTTTCAACATAATGTTGACCTTTGTTGCATTCACAATTCACTACAAATCAAATAGTGCAGCAAATGTAATACAGGCTATAACATTGTAACAATTGTGGCAAAGACTTTGATGAAGGAAACATGGGAATAAAATTTCATATACCTGGAGAAGACAGTTGATAAAACATGTGTTTCCAAGATTTATCAAGCCTGGTGGCAGACCTATGTAGAAAAAGGTTTCAAAGAAGGTTAACTTGATGCTTATTAACAGTTACGATTTTGTTAAAAAACATCTTCTCTATATCTTACATGGCGAAAAGCTTGCTTTATTATTTTCCTAAACAATTACAATTATCTCAATGCCAGCCCATATTGGAAAACCTCTTTCCCATATCTATTGGTCTTAACAGGCTTTTTTTTGCTAAACCACCTTTGTGACATTTATATACATTATAAAGACTAAACATAAGGAATTGTGCATATCTACAAATTGGCCATGTCTTTATCTAAAATTTAGGTAAGGCCTGGATGTTACTTGACACAGAGGCAAGACATTATTAAAACCAGACGACAGTGCCTATATGTTTCTTGAAATCAAGACAAGATAAAAACTTTTGGCAAATCAAATGTTGGGACTAAAGAGAAAGAAGATCTAGGGTAAGGCCCCAATAAAATCAGAAAGGGGAAGAATAAGTATCTCCGAAGCAAGCTGGGCATCATTTGCATGAAAACTTTGATAATTTTTCAAATAATTCTAAAAATAAGTACATTAAAAGAAAATTTATTTAAAAAATTAGGTAAAAAACCAGGGGGTACAATTGTCCACCATAAACCTTTAAAACCTCTAAAATGACACAACGGTTTTCTATATCATAGCCTCATTTTACTGCAAGACACAGCTTCGCTTCGCCTGGTGTAACACTTATAATTGATTGTTTATTGTTATCATGACACTAAACTAGACTGGTCATAGATGAAAATAAATACTGTATTGTATTTATTAACATCTATTCTCTGTTACCCTTTCTTATTCTTTTTGACTTCGAATCGCCGGTTTTTTCGCTCTTCGCAACTCCTCCGCCTCTTCTAAACAACCAGATAAAAGCAGCTAAAGCCAGTGCTCCAGGCAGGCCTAAAACAACAGCGAGCTTTTTTGAAGTCCATTTTGGACTGTTGGTATTGATATCCAGGTAGCGCTCCATGAAATTAACGTCCTTTTTGCGAAATTTCAACCATCCGTACCACCTCGAAAGTTTCGTGATCATGAGCGGTTATGTTATGTTGCTGTAGTTGTTTCTCGGTGTTATTGCTGTTGTTGTCGTCGTTTTTTGGACGCCTTCGGGCTTTTTCAGGTCCCAAAAAGTTACTTGTTTCAGTAATAAAAAACTTTCAAATTAAAATTTTCCTTTCTTTAAACGTTTGTTTCACCTTTCCTTTTTAAATTTATCTTAACGACATCCCAGCAGACAGGCTTGAATACTGTGTTAAGCTGTTAAGAATTGCTTTTAAATTCGCTAGTTCGGAATTAAATATTAATCAGAGTTTCTTCAGAAAAATGGGCGACCGTATCATTTTTAACATATTAATCGAATCGAAGCATAGAATACAGTAAAATCTCTATTAAGCGTCCTCTCTTTTAAGGCCCCTTAGCTATTAAGCCCCCTTATCAAGCAAAAATTTGAAAAAATCTGTGTTGTAGCTGCTTCTGGCTTTGCTTTATTCGATACGCCCTGTGGTTCTTGTTTATCCCCAACCCAAATATGTGTGCTTATGGATGCGGTGTAAATATCTATAAATAAACATATTGGAAATAATTCAAAGATGGACTTTTTCTTCAATATCTTTTTTAACTGCTTACAGCTTTATAAAATTTCCATGCTTGAATGGCAAATGATACTCAGCTTTCAAGAACTACAAATTTTCACCCAGCAGGTTTACGTTGCAACAACGATGTGGCATAAAGATGACAGTCATGTTCCTATATTCTGCAACATATTTGAAACGGTGTAAAAATTTTGTGCATGGAACATTTGCATTTGCTTTTGATCCAGGGCCTACTAGTCATTCGAACCAAAATATAATGTCCTCGCTCAGTAATGCGTTCAGTAAATTATCTGGTCGCTTCCTCCAATTTTTCTCAAAGGATCAGAATGTTGAGGTGTTTTCTCTAGGTTTAGCTATTTTACAGCCTGTTGCGTTTCGTGCCCCGGGCCGGATCTCAGACTAGCTCCTTTTGAGGGATGTTTTTCTAGGAACCTCTTGTTCACAAGCGGCTCGATTTGATTGATTGCCATCTTCGGAATCCGACATCTGAGCGCGTTTCTGATAGTTACTGTTTAATTTTTTAACAAAATGATACGTTGCGAGCTACACGGCGATGCTTACTGTCTTCTGCAGTTATCTGCGTACTTTTACGGTTTACGATTTTGTATGGGGTTTTGCTGATTCGTGTCGTTAATTTTTCCCTTTTTAGTAGGCGGACAAGAACAGTATCTCCAACTTGAAGGTTGCTCTTCCGTTCTTTTCTACGTTTGTTTGCATATGTTTCTTGCCATGAACGACTGCGTTCCTTGTTCATTCTAGCTCCTTTGTGTCGATTTATTACGCGATGGTTCTCTAAAGAAGGGAAATTTCTCTGCACTTTCCTGTTGAATAACAACTCTGATGGTGCAATTTTCGTTGTGCTGTGGCGTGTAATACGATACTGAAACGGTTCAGTTCTTGCTGCCACTCCTTTCCTTCTGCCACTGCGCTTTGTATGGCCTTGATGCGTTCGACTTCTCCATTCGCCTGCGGCCAGCAAGGTGTGACGGGTTTATGGTTTATACCAAGGATCTTAACATATCGTGCAAACTCTTCACTCGAGAATGGTGGACCGTTATCTGTCTTAATTTCACGTGGCATGCCATGTACCGAAAGTATTTTGTCCAGATTCGAAATGACAGTTAATGCTTTCGTGGATCGCGCATTTTCCCTGCACTTTCCTGTTGAATGACCACTCTGATGGCGCAATTTTCGTTGTGCTCTGAGGTATATTACAATATTGGAACAAAAAACGGTCCAGTTCTGGTTGCCACTCCTTTCTTTTTCTACCACTGCGCTTTGTATGGCCTCGATGAGAGGCTGATTGAAGCGTTCGACTTCTCCATTCGCCTGCGCCCGTATAGGTATCACTGATTTATGGTTTATAGCGAACATTTTTGTATATTGTGTTAACCCTTCTTTCACCGTTGCCTGTCTTTATTTTTAAGTGGTATGCTATGTACCGAATATATTTTGTCCAGTTTCGGATTGACAATTGATGCTTTCGTGGATCGCACAATTTCGGTTTCCGGAAATTGCGAATAATGATCAATGACGACTAAAAGATGATCTCCTGAAGGAAGCGGTCCACAGAAATCGATATAAACAGTTTCCCTTGGTCCTTTAGGAGAATCAGTTTGCTGCAAAGGTTTTGGTGGCGATGATTTACCGACAACTTGACAAGTGATGCACGAATCTACGCTATGCCGAGCAAGGTTTTCCATAACTAGGAACTATACCTTTTATCATGGCAGGTTGTTTTGGAAAGACCTTGGTGAGCTTCGTGGGCGATATCTATAGCTCATTGCTGAAGTGATTCGGTATAACTGAACGAACAGTGAGCTCATCGTTGATTGCACAAAAAAGCTTTAAATGGTCAGAAGCTTGCCATCTTCAAAACATTGCGAGCTGCTATACGAATAAATAGAATCTATTTTTTCGTATAGCAGCTCGCAATGTTTTGTTGTCAGTGTCGGTAGCACTCGCTATTTCGTCTAGCGACATAGCTGTAGGCACAGAGTGACTCGTAATCATGTTTACGTACTCCTCCTCGATTCTTTCTTGTTTACGCGATAGTTGACTGGTTGGGTTTCTGGAAAGATAATCAGCAGGGTTTTCACTTCCTGCCTTGTACTGCACTTTAAATGAATAAGGTTGTAGTTGCACAACCAATCGCTCGATCCAGGGGCGGATCTAGACAATCGCACCGTTCGCACATGCGACAGTCAACTTTTAAATTTATATTAGAAATCCGTCTCAAAAGAGGTTTCTCCTGAAAATCAACTTTCTCTAAGTTTAGCGCTTATTGGCAATTTCCCATTTGTGTTTTGCATTTGCTCGGGAATTATTCTTCATGCATGATTCTAGCCTGACCCTAAACACATGCCAAATCTTAAACACAATCTCTTATTCTATTCTTGATCTTGATTCAATCTGATTCGAATCTCTAAGCATCCTAACTAAATGTGTTCGAAAAAGCCATGGCATATTTACGTGGCAATTTCCCTTTATTCAATGTCATAGGTGGCTGACCATATTCTACAACTGTCTAATACTGAACTCCTACCACTTTTTTGGATCACCTGCATATTTAGGAAGATAAAGCTTTGGTAGGTATACCTCAGCGCGAGATGCGGCAATGGGCTGTAGGCTAGGTGGTGGTGAATTACCTTGCTGCTGATTTGGAGAGGAAGCTAATACTCTTGCTTCTTATTCTACTAGTTGAGCCTGAATTTCGCTTTGCCAAACTTCAGATTCTATAACCTCATTTTCATTCTCGCTTATTTGTAAAAAAACCTCCTCATCAGTTGCTCGCAAAACTTTTAATTTGTCCCGTAAAGCAATGCATAAACGTTCGATTTGGGTTTAGGGGGGTTCAGATTTGCAACAAAAGTTTCTGCTTCTGAAATTAGCTTTCTAGTATAAGCACGATAACCATCCCTTATATTTTTCTTTCTCGAAGGTACAGGGTCTGACTGGCCTGTGGGGGGCACGGTACTACTATCACCCTTTTGAGACATCCCAGTTCAAATAAAAAAATATAAGTAATAAGAAATACTCATTAAATTCAAGAAAGAAAATATTCAAGAAACAACACTTCGGCTCGGTGGACCATGTAACTTAACCTGCATAGGTTCAAAATTGAGCCAAAGGGCTGGCAGGCTAGATATAACCCAAAAGGGTTCGCAATTGATTCAAGAGATTCATAATTCCACCATAAACGATTAGAGGACTGTATAATTTTCAAATAAGAAAATCTCAAAGAATAAAATACAAATAAACTATCAATTCAGAAACTTTGAGCCGAACTTCGATATCTTCAGAGTAGGTTCGTAGTTATCACAAAATTAGGAATAAGTCAAGAATTAAGCTGAAAGTTCATCACCTGGAAGTCTTCGATTCTATTCACGTTCTTTCGTCTTTCGATAGTTGATTTAATCCATAAATAACACGAGTTAATCCATTACAAGTTCGATATTCCTCAGTTCTTTCGATAATCCAAATACAAGTTCAATATATTCCAGCTTCTATTTTTTCGGTACCAATAATTTTTCTGGCAATTCTTTATATCTTAATTTACTTCCATTCACTAAATTCAGGCAAATTAGATCCACTGTTGCAAACAGATGTGCGTGTTACAATTTTATTTTTGTGTGACGTTAAGTCGCCTTCACCTTCTGTTTTTAAAAGCAGCAGATCGATTGCAGAATGCTTGATAACTCTCCAGAGTCAAAAACGGACATTGCTAGATTGTCAAAATACTTAATGTCGTTCAAAGCAATGATTTTGATTACAAAGGATTTAAATCTTTGAAGCAAGTTGACATTAGAATAAAAATATTGTAGCTTAGACAAACAAAAATCAATGCTGAGTAGCAAAACCTAGAACCTATTAGATGAAATATAACTTTCCCAAAAATATCGAAGACCAAGAGAAATTATCAAAATTTATCTCTATCTGAGAGTTAAATCCTGCAAGGTTGCATGCGCCTAGCAACCAATTATTGTTAATGCATAATTTTGTTTTGTTATGTTACTAACTAATTATACTAATGTTACCAAAATGGAGAGTTCATATTATTCACAGAGGGGTTATTACACAATTAACTACGTTTCATGTATTATGTTTTTTGCGTCAGTAGTTACGAGTAGAGTTGAACTAACACGAGTGTAAATTGATTGCCAGAAAAAATGTTTGAGATAAAATTTGACTTCTTCTTTGTCGTTGCCCAACAGTGTAACCAGCGGAGTGTTGGGTTATGAAGTTCCCAATAATTACTTATAAATTCTTTAATTGAGTTATTATTTATGGGCTCTATTTCCATGGGCCCCCGGGTCAGTGACCCCTCTGACCCCCCCTCTCCTCAGCACTGCAACACAAAGGCAGTACGTCGCGCCGTTCATTGGTTTATTGAAACAAAGAGCAAAATTGCATCACGGTGCGTAGGTGGGATGATTTCCGACCTTATTTCTGCATCGTAAAGGGTTTGGTTGGATTCTTGCCCCGCCAGTATCTCTTCATCGTATCAAGGTGAGTATGCTTACATTCATATAACTGATGAAAAGATGTAAAAATTCAAAACAGACAAACATATAGGCTATGCTATGCCAGACTTTCCAACTGGGAGGTGCGAAACGATTTTAGAGAAGCATTTATCTTAATCACTATCTTGTCACTTGAAGTTTTTGAATTTTTCACGAAACCTTTTTAAGAACAAGAAGGTCTCATGGCCAAAAAGTTTTGCTATGAATATCTTGGTATATTCTGGATTCTTTTTGTTTCAGTGTGCGCCATAGGCAGGTTAAAATTGAGCCATGAAGATACAAACCCTGCTTCTCTTGCTTGTCGTTGTTGCTGGAAATTGTAAGTACAACTGATCTCAATCTTTTTTGATAAATCTCCAGCGCCTTTTTCGTTTATGAAAAGATGAACATTAAGATTTCCGTTTGATAAATTTCTTCCTATGAAAAACACTGTATACGTCATAATGATACGATTACTCGTAGCAGTGCTATATTTCACAGGCATAATTAATGAAAATGCAAGAAATATTATAAACAAGTGGAATGAGGTTATTTTATGCTTACCAAGGACACCAGATACATCGCTGGAAATGAATGGATTTCCTTTTAATGGGAAGTAGTCAGTAAGATTATATGTAGGATTTTTTGTAAAGTTTTTGACTATAATTTTCAGTGCACCTATTCTTAATTCTCCACTGTAATCTGTGACGAACGACCTATATCCTTACTTAAACACCAGTTTGCACTTCAAATTAAACGCTCCCACATTCCACCTTGCCATAGAATTCCGTAATAAATCCCCAACTTGCACTATTTGCTACAAATTGTTCCTTTAATCTTACAGAAGGTATTGATTTATTTATCTCTTCAAGCGTAAAACCTGTAAATGCGTAAATGAACGTTTCAACATTTAGATTTACAGTTGATGAATAGCTCGAGTTGACGGACATGTAAACACAAAAGGTCATGCCTAATGGCAGTGAATATTTCTTTGTTTCTCGGTCGTTTCTAATAACACCAAAATGGCAAAGGAAGTGGGAATTGCTTATATCTTCTGCACCTTTGTTTTCATCTCCTCAATTAATCCGTTTTTGGTTGTTCTTTGAAAAATTCGTCATATTGCTGAAATCATGCTGAAATAAAATAGGATATTCTTTCAATTTCTTAATACTTCATAATAATTTCTCAACCTTTTCAAGGCAGACATACCTCATATCGTTGCTCTTTTCTTTAAACTTTATTTCCAAACAACATACGGCTGAAACAATTTATCTCGTCTATTCAAAATAGTTTAAAAACTTCGGATCTCGAGGGCAGAAGAATAAAACAAGATTCATAGCAATGTTACTGCATGAATTCACATCACAATCATAACAAGAAACGGGGCCAAAAGAAGCCCAATGGCGGCGCCAGCTATTATAGAGTGGGAGGGTAATGAGCGCGGTCAGTGGGACCACGCCCATTTTGCCTCGTTTCAGTAATTTGTACCAAGTTAACTTTCCTTAGAAAATTTGATCTGCTCCTACCCAGCGCTTTTTAATCCATTTTTAGAAGAAATATGTAAACCATATTTTCAGAAAAGTGGGGGGGGGGGGGTAATAACCCCCCATACCACTCCTTGGCGCCGCCACTGAAGAAGCCAATAAAATTTACTATTTATCGCCACTGATCTACCACTGCCTCTAACGACATCACGACTGACAATATCATAATAGTGTTCTGCGCCAATAAGGATATCTTTCCGCTTATTCGCTATTCCTTTCGAGTTGGTAGCTGGAAACGCCTACACAAGAGTTAACTGGAAAACAAATTCAAATAAAAACTCATTTATATTCAACAACATGAATTTCTAAAAATATTAATATATTATAAGAGGAACAGGAAATTACTACAAATAATATTTAGGTAGAGTACATCCATATGAACCAGTATGTTGTGTAGGGCACTGAGAAATCCCGTAAGGGTTATCAAGCCCAGTGCTCTTTTCTAGGTATTTTACACACCGATATTTACAGCAAAAGCTGTAAAAAGCAGCAAAAAACAGCAGCAGCACAACAACAATGCACAGATCTTAACTGAAGCATTGCAGACTTCCAAATTAATTTCAACTCTCTCACAATTTTTTCATGCATAATGTTCCGAACCAAATGTGTTAAGATTTCACCTTTCCTTAAAGGAGACACTAGCACACCGGACCACAGAACTCGTTGTTGTTTCACTAGTTCCGTGCTCGTTCCGTTGTTGTACCGCTAGTTCCGTGGTCATTCCGCTAGTTCCGTGGTCATTCCGCTAGTTCCGTGGTCATTCCGCCAGTTCCGTGGTCATTCCGCTAGTTCCGTGGTCTTTCCGCTAGTTCCGTGATCGTTCCGCTAGTTCCGTTGTCGTTCCGCTAATTCCGTGATCGTTCCGCTAGTTCCGTGGTCGTTCCGCCAGTTCCTCATTTTAGCAACGTCCGATCAGATTCGAGGTTTCATGATGTACCGATTTAAGTTCAGTTTCTTCTTCAGTTCTTCAGAAACAAATGCCTTCTTCTGTCTTTACTTTAACGCATGATGTTGTTATCGGTGTATTCGGTTGGCTTCGCTTGTTTCGGTTTTCTTCGCTGCTTTTGTGCACAACATAAAATTGTGCTGACCACTGCAGAGGTAGCCTGCACGCAGACCCAATATTCTGTGGAAGAAATATTGGATCTGCGCGCAGGCCATTGCAGAGGTAACTTTTGCACATTTGTCGACAATCTTTCCCGCAGCGATTATCATATTGCTTTTCTTTGACCTTGGTTGAATGTTTTCGTACACTCGTTATATATGTCATACATCGGAATATATGTCATACACTATGTTGGTTGCAGTAAGGCAAGTGAAGCGGAAAATTTACGACTCGAAAACTGAAGCCTATCTTCTTTGTGAATTCTTTGGGCAAGAAAGTTGTCAACAGAAATACAGAAGAATAACAGAAAAATGACGATATTGCCATATTTATTAATTTAATTTCTTATTTTTGAAGTATCAATTTGCTCTTACATGCTCAAATTGTCCTTTGTCCACCATCATAGCTTTGCCATCCACAAAGGAAGATGGCGTAGATGATGCAGGATGGGGTTACGGGGACGAAGCAGAGGACCCTGGTATGTTTTCCCTATAAATAATTTATCAATATGTTATGAAGTAATGAAGTTTCGACCCGAGGTATGAAGTTTGTACCAAGAAGAGAGCAGAAGCTATTTTGAAATTTTTTTCTTGCTACTGATGAAAAACCTCTTGTCAACAGATTGCTGGTTTCCACTGTATAAATAGGATGCATGGCTATAACACATTGTTTCTACTCTGATCTTATACTTAACCATATTGTGCCATTAATTAATATTTTCTCACATCAGCTTTTTTCGGAGATCGGTTTGCCTATTCTCAATTATGTTTGAGACTTTTGATCTTTTGATCATTAGATGCTTGAAATCATAATTTACATTTATCTCCCGTTACATGAATAGCAAGGAAAAAAAGCCTGAATCCTTATTTTCTCAAAAGGGGAACAATCTAATTCTGAAGTGAAAGATTTTGAAGAAGATGTTACGAATGACGATGAGGTAGACGGTGACAGATTGGCAGAACACGAAAGAGACAACGGTATGATTCTTTAATCCTCCTTTGCTGCCGGGGAAATGGCTGACGTCCATCCACCGAAGAGAGGAGCCGAAGGAATTTACACTCTCTTTTTTTATAAGAACAATTTTATAAGAACACGAGCCTCAAAACTGGTCAAAAGTTAAGAACAAATTAAGAACAAGCTGAGGCTGAGCTTCTGCAAAATGCAATTTTGAACAAAATTGGAGGATTTTTAGCGATGTGTGGGTGCTTTTTCAGTGAATATTCAGATTTGTCAGCCAATTAAGGCTGTCTCACTTACTTTGTTGGCAAATGAGGCCTGAACACCTCCTTAGAGCGAAAAAGCTAGCAATAGCACTGCTTACACCCTCTTAAATTAAGAACAAATTAAGAACAATATCCAGCCTCAGTTTTTGGAAAAAATGAAGAACAGTCAGCCTGAACTTAAATTTACAGGTTCTTATAAAAAAAAGTGTATTCCAGTTTCTCTTTTTATAAGCCTCTATCTGCCGTCCATTGTAATAAATGCACCATTGTTATTTTCAGTATCATTAATTGTTTTCTTAGCTGTTGGTTTAAATCAGTTGAGATCGTTATTGGCCAATCAAGCTGATGCATCAATCGTTTGTCGATTGTTAATTAAATGAAGCTGCAAACAAAATCTTAGCTGATCATGCAAATATATCATTGCTAAATGTTCTTATAATTTTTTAATAAACGTTCTGAAATATTCATTATTCGCAATAAATCCAAAAACGGCGCCATTACTTTACCGTCAATCCTATTGGTATTTCCTGCAGATGAATTCAACGGCACCTCAATTTTCTATTGGCCCCCAACATTGCTTGTGTGTATAAATGAATCAAAGACCTTTTCTAGCTTTGTCACTGTCTTCTTTAACCAATCACATTTAAAATTTGAGACAACTATATGTTACCATTCTTGTGTCGGCAGTTAGCCTTGTTTCTTTACTTGAAGCCTGATTCGTAGCAAAAAATCTAAAGAACTATTTTTTGAAATTTTAAGGAAAGGCCGATCCTCGGCCATCGGGCTGGTGGTGAGACACGGGAAACGCAGAGTTTGCAGAAAAAAGTGGGTGTGTAAAACGATCTTTTGGAAAAAAAGTTGTGGTTATAGATGGGATTGCCGTTGTTTGTGTCCACCGGGCACACACCTTCCTTGTTGGGGAGACGAGCGAGCGAAAGTCTTCAAATGAGTGAGGCAACCCTCCGTCCTGGATTCAGAGAGCATGCGTAATAATAACTTCGTTCTGTGCGCATGCTCTTTGACTCCATGACGGAGGGTTGCCTCACTTTTTAAAAAACTTTCTCTTGCTCGTCTCCCCAACAATTCCATTAAGTAAACAAGTTCGGTGCGTCCTCGGATGTCTTTTTAGTTTTGACTCAAGATCTTGCGTTAAAGAGGATATAATAGGAGATTGTCGCTGTAGCCCGAAATCAAAAGGTGATGCAATGAAGGATCAAAAGGATTTCGCTATCGAAAAACCTAGTTCACGAGGTGAAGGCAAATTTTCTTTTTTAATTATTGGAAGATATCGTAAAGCAACTAAGAATTCTCTTGAAGACATTTTCTTATAAAATCTGCCCTCTTTTGTAAATATTAGAGAAATTTTTCAACAGCGCTTTTCTTCTTCCAATTTTTCATCCGAGGCAGGTTCTTACAGCGTTTTCATGTGATGTCGCAGAAAACGGTAGGTAACGAGGCTGTTGGCCATATTGGTGTTCCATGCTATTCAGCCATGGCCATTGATGACTGAATCAACTGATCCTGGCCTACAGAAACACGTTAAAACTGGTAATAAAATGATTTCATTGCCAGATAATGCAAACAAGCTGGATTCACATGTTAAAAAGAGAGATATATTGGGAAAGTGTCATTATTGGTATTGACACTGTGCTGATTTCAAAACAAAACTCGACCAAAAATGTTTGCCCCTAGCAGAGGCCGTCAATATACTCTTGCGTCTTGTTCAAGACACTAGTTTCGATACAAATACGCAGTTTAAAGCATTTCAGAATTTATATGCTTACAATGAAATGGTCTCTGAATTTAAAGCAAGTGTTCAAGGACAAATTATTACTAAAAAGTCTGTTGCTTTGGGCAAAGTAGGTTTCTAAAAGTGCATGAATGATCTTCCTGTTCTGCTTTTGATCATAGGCCATTCTATGCACACGGGATGTAAGATGCATAGCAGGCCTTGGAAAATGTTGCTCCCACATAGCTAATGCTCAAAACTATTTAGAAGTTTGAATGAGACTCAATGGTAACAGGGCCCACGTCACGAATTTGAAAGTAGAGGGGGCAAGGCTAGCAAAAGTAGGGGGCCAAGGCTTCTTCCCCCTTTTGACTCAGCTTTAAGACTTTTTGTTTTGCAAAAAAGTGTGGGGGAGGCATGGCCACCCCGTCCCTGGGTAAACTTGCTTGTACACAAGTGAAATGTACATGCCCCGGGGAAAAGTTCTGTATGATCCTGGAGATGCAGTAAAGGATCTCCGCAGGATCCTGGTGAAGTTTCCTACAGGATTTTATACAAGATCCAGATCCTGTGAGATTTTACAGGATCCTAATATAAAAAAAGGCAATCCTTTGAGGATCTTAACAGGATCTTAGTATTTTCTGAATTTGAAAATGGCTTTGAAAAAACCAACATTTTGCAACATACTAAAAGCTTTTTTGTCTGACACTCCTCAGAGCATAAAACGTTAGAATCAGGGTCCGAAAGAACACGATGAAAAATATATACCCAGATGTGGATCGAAATAGGCCAATCAGAAAAACGCGAGCACAAGACCGGAATAGTTAACCAATCAGTGCCGCAAGCCTAAAAAAAATTACTACTGGAGTCCAAGAGAGAAAACGATCTTCTTCTGTCTACACAATGGCGGCTTTTTCGATTGTATGTAGATCGGTTCCAAAACTGCTAGATGGAAAGACGACCGGGCTCTGCCAATTTTCCGAAACATGTCGTCATTATAGAGTTTTGCACAATCTGGGTTGTCTAAAAGATGTTGACCGATGGCAGAATCAATTGTTTTAACGGTACTTCTAGACCTACAAGATCGAGGAGGTTGTTCTCTTTGAGGGTCAGTTTTTTTCCTCATGTTTGAAGGAACATGCTGTTTTATCCTATCCCCCAATCTTTGGGTTGTGCAACCCACGTAGCCAAAATCACACTGGCACGTAAATTCATAAACAATGGAACTTTTTTGGTTGGTAGGAACGCAATCCTTTTGAATGGTTGGAAGGGCTCTCCAAGTAAACAATACGAGGATTGGCAGCAAAGAAACCTTTAGTAATGGCTTGCCTAATCTGACTCTCGAATCGAAAGAAAGTGTTACCAATCCATGGTAGTTTCAAATAAACTGGGCACTTTTACGAACCTCCCCAACCCCCATAATTTCCGCAACTGAGAAGCTTTGAATGTGAAAGGTTTAATATTGATACCCAGGCAGCGCTATGGTTCTGCCAACCTTTGGCAGGTGCATCGAAATGACGACCACAAACACGGCCATTTGCCAATTTTTGTCTGTAATGTCTTCCTGAGTGGCTTATAGCTGATATCCATTTTCGTCAGCATTCTGTAGCCAACAATTCAGGTTATCTCTCCATATTGGGTGATAGTTGCTGGAACCCGATGCATTTTTCGGCCGGTTTGTCTTCTGCTCGCTGCTCTTTGCTCGTTGCTCGCTGCTCTTTCTCTATCTTCAAGATTTTTCTCCACAGCCGACAGTAAGACACAAACCATCTTTGCACTAAATCATCTTACAAAACAATATAATAAAAACCTTAAAGATTTCCTACAGTATCGTACTGATTGTTAGACTGGAAATATGGGGATATCTTGCTGTGCTTCAACGTGGTAATAAGGAACACTAATATGGCGGATAACAACGGTTGCTATACAGTTTGGTCACGTGGTGAAAAGGCTCTCAAATCGGGCCTCGCTGTTCTTATCAATTGTATTTGTTTAAAGAAAGGGGGGAGGGGGGGGAATACGTTGAATTATCTGATGCTACGCTTATATTTTGATTGGCCAAGGTTTTACAGGACCTTATGTTTACGTTATAGATCAAGGTTTTTGACTTTTCAATATTTTAACGCTTTGTTTTATAATACAAGATAAGTTGAAAAATTTTCTTCAGTCACAGCATATGTTGATAACAAACTCGAATTTAGAGAGAATAAAAAAATTCTATCAATTTCTTTAGATTTGGAGCGGAGGGAATTGTTTGCATAAGGATGATGAAATCAAATAAAGCCGATGCGTGGGAGGGGAATGTGCTATAATTTGCACTGAGGTTCTTACGCAACGCACTTGCACTGAGTATTACTTTAGATGTTGAAAAGAGTTTTCTTTACTAAAAAAAATTAATTGTGAAATATAAGAAACATTTTCTCATTTCTAAGATCCTGTTGCAAGTGGTCGTATTCACCAAACGCATATCTTTTTTTGGTAGACTCTCCGTACCTAAAACCTTGGCGCAGATCGCGAACGGCACTTCTAGCAAAAAATATTTTCCTTCTAAGTATTCTCAAAAGCAGAAGTAAAATAAGTTGTTCTTGTAAGACGCCCGCCATAGCTGCAAGACTCAAATAAAATGTGATTTCTGAAATTTCAATACTTAATTCTATCTCAAGTGGAAACCGAACCGGTACATGGGTTAATTTTGAGATAGCTCGCGTTATCTCACGCAGGGGCGCAGTGGCTGGGGGGGCAGGGGGGGCAGCCGCCCCCCCTGGCAAAAAATTTGTCGGATTGTCGGAAAATCCAACGTTTGTCGGAAAATTTAAAATATTAGACAAAATGTAAGGTTTTCATCGATCCTGTCCAAAAGGTCGCATATTTTTTTTAACCTGTCGTAAAATAGGGCATGCTCAACCCTTCTTACTTATTTTCATTAGAGTATTTATCGGAATCATCGCATTGCTGAAATTTGTAAAGGAAATTAACGCTCTGGTCTCAGTTATTTTATAAACTCCCATTTCTGACAGTTAAAATTCAACTCAGTTCATTTCGAAATGAATTCGCTGGTGTTGTAGAAGACGCAAAAAGTTAGTATTTTCGCCATGACTTAGAAGAGGAAAATTTTGTCGAGCGACGAATACGCAGAAAGAAAAAGATGCCAGGGGAAAATTGCATGGATGAATTAGAGGGAAATAGGGAATCTGTATATCATCGTGATAGTGGATACAGCTATCAGCTCAATGAATACAATATTTACGTCTCATAAGGCAATTTTGACAGATTTTGCCTTGCTCAACCCTGAATGTTTTCAAAAAACAATTGAAAGGCAGTTGTGTGCAGTGTAATTCAAAAAGGTTGCGAAGAATTACGGCCTGGATGACGAAAAATTAAGAGATGAGTACAGCTCGTTCGCCAATAATTACCGTAAATTTTGGAAAGTTAGAGAAAAAAGCAACCCTCTCCCGGCTGCAGAAGAAAGATAAAACTTTTCAGTTCCATTCAGTTCTTCAGTTGATGATAAGTATAACCTGCAAAGTGCCTTTCCACAGCTGGTCCTTCTTTACAAGGTTCTCTTCACTTTGCCAATAGGTTCAACAAACTATGAAAGAGCTTTTTCAAAGCTGAGGATTGTAAAAAAATCGGCTACGGTCAACGATGGGACAAGACCGCCTTTCCTCTCTGATAACAATCAACGTCGAAAGTGATATTTTACAGTCGATAGACTATGGTGACATCATCGATTTGTATGCTGCCACACCTCTTTTGAGAAAGATGCTGCTTGAGTAACAGTTTATATAAATTCAGTTAAAAGAAAACTATTCTTTTGGAGGCGTTATATCTATTTAAGGTTTAGCATAAATAAATGCAAAGTAATTATGATGCGATTTAAAACTTGCCAAAAAAACTTTTTGCTATAAACAGCTATAAACACTGACTTGACAGTTTATTGTCTAGTATAGCGAGAAGACTTGTAGGGTGTAAATTTATAACTAATTGCAGTTTTGTTCATAGCGATTTATATTTGATAAGTTTTGTTAGAATGAAGGCTATTGTTGAACTTGAAGGTGTATAACGAACGATCCATTCGTTAACGATTTCCAGATCCATCCGTGATATTGTAGTATCAAGTGTTGTAGTATATGCAGCAAGGGTAATCTTCAAGGAATGCATTGAGAACAAATTTGTCGGAAAAATCATAGTTTTATCGGAAAATTTTCAGCTTTGCCCACCCAAAAAGTTAACTCCCACTGCGCCCCTGATCTCACGCTATTTCACACTATCTCAAGTTAACTTGAATTTAGACCATGAGTTAATTTTCAATTTAGCTCAGAATTATCTCACGTTAACCCATAGTGGAAACCAAGCTTTAGTTTATCGCTCGCGAAGCTATGGTCACTTAAAATTTCAATAGAATTCTTGCGTTATAATAAAAAGGAAAATGTCAATTTATGCTATCTCTGGCTCAGAATCTTGTCTCTTCAACAGTTAGAACATTTCCTTTTTAGCTTGCATTTTTGTTTAATACTTAGTTTCCCAGGCGTGCAAATATATCAGCTCAAATGACATTCTTGAGTTGCTGAATAATAGTTGCTGAATGAAGGTAAAAAAACTTCAAAATCGAGATAAAACTAGCCTGCGTGCAGACTCTGAAATTTGTAAAGAGGAGAGAAAGTAGAGTCTGCGCAACAGAGCCGCTTTTCTTGTTCGCTGACATCAAGATTTTATTCTAAGCACTAGAACAACAACTCCATTAGCGTGCAATTATTTTCTGTAATTTTAGTTGTTCAAAAGAACAAACAGACCTATTCTATTATCCTGATACCTTTCATTTATACTTCGGCTCGAAGGCGCCACTTTGAAAACTGAAAAAAAAGCAATTGAAATTCCCCTAAACAATTTGGTTCCTTGATTTTGAGGAACCTATGAACAAGAAAATCGGCTCGGCTTCGCAGACTCTACTTTTTCTCCTATTTTCAATTTTGTCAACAGAGTCTGCACGCAGGCTAGGTAAAACAAGCTAAATTACGACCATCAGTTTTTGAATTCCACGTGCTTGAAAACTGTGCAGTGAGTCTGCGCAACCTAGCCTACGTCGTAGACCCTCCCTTCCAAACAAAGATAGGGTCTACGAATTAATGAGGCAAAGCTTGCTACAGGCCGTTATAAATCTATGCGTAAATATTTTTAATAATTGATCATTCCCAGACCCCATTTGGGCTTTATTTGTCAAGTTCAATGAGGTGTTGAATGAACCATAGTCAATTGAAAGGCCGTCGTTTCTAAAAGACTGAACACTCCAAAAACAGGCTGAACACCCCATGAACACCCCAAGAACACCCTAAGAACAAGCTATTAAGCGGCTGAACGCCTTTTAAAACATATCAAAATCGGCATATTTCTCGAAAAATAATTTGGTCAATCAATCAAAATTAATTTTGGGGCAGGAAAGGGCCTGATAAGTCCAATGCTGTTGGTGTTGTTACAACCAACGGTTGTTTTGCGCGCCAAATGTGTGAGCGGGGGTTTGTAAATTGTTGTGTGGCTAAAGCCCTTATAGCCCGTCTGCTACCATGGTTCTTGGCAACAAAATTCAAGTTCCAATTCATTTTATATTCAGAAACTTAGTTAGAAATTTGTAACAATAAGATAATTATATAGTTATTTACAGTCCATATAATTATTATTTTTACAATATATAGTTGCCTAGGGAGCTGAGAGGAACCGCAACACCGACAAAAACAAGCAAATTTTCCGACAAAAGCCCTTAAAATTGTGCTTTAACCGACGACTAACAAGTCCTACACTGTGCATTTTCTGTTTCATTTGACAAAAATTCCTTTTAAAAATCCTATCCAGGAATTGGGCCTGCGAGTGCACCAGCTGGTGACGTCACTGCCTGGAGAATGACAACACAACAAGAGAGGAGGTGTGTGTCTCCTTCTGCTTGCACTAACAAGCTAGCGTGCACTAGCATATCGTGACCACATCATAGTTAATTTCTATTCTATGCCGTGACCATTTGGGCAAATTAGCGGATGGGAAGAACAATTGTTTGGAGGACAATAGGTAGTCAAGTGACATTGTCACTGGATGTGAAAGATATGAAAACAACGGGAAATTGCTTGAATGCACAAAGGGAGTCAAACTCGAATTTGCTCCGCATCTACAAACCCCCGTTCACACTTTTGGCGTGCAAAACATCAGTTGGTTGTAACAACACCAACAGCATTGGACTTATCAGGCCCTTTCCCGCCCCAAGATTAATTTCGATTGATTTACCAAATTATTTTTCGAATGATATGCCGATTTTGATATGTTTTAAAGGGTGTTCAGCCGCTTAGTAGCTTGTTCTTAGGGTGTTCTTGGGGTGTTCATGGGGTGTTCAGTCTGTTCTTAGAGTGTTCAGTCTTTTAGAATCGACGATTGAAAGGCCTCCTTTCTTTTGATTAGGAATGAACTAATGGAGGCGAATGCAGATGTTGATCGATGTATCTTGTGTTTTGAAACACAGCTTGCAAAGATATACACGCAACGCAATACCCTATGCATCTGCTAGTATCGTTTCATCAAACTCCGCCACACCTGATAGTACCGCCATATTAATTTGTTTTGCATGTCCTTGATTATGCAAGTATTAATGATCTTGCATAATTTAAGCTCCAAAATTTGAGAACGGCCAGTAGCAAGCTTTGCCTCATTAATTCGTAGACCCTATCTTCGTTTGGAAGGGTGGAGGGGGGGGGGGGGGGTCTCCGGTGTAGGCTAGCGCAACCGAGCCGCTTTTTTCAAAACACTACTTTAAAAAAGAGCTTCACACTTCCCAGTTACGCCACTGCGCAATCAAAGTTGTTATTGTTTAGTTACATTACCGGTTAACATTCGGCAAATACAACGCAGTAACTGTAGGAAGTTATGCGGCAGCGCTTCACCGTTACAGACGTTTCAACATTTAGGACCTGATTACATGAGAGTTTTCAAACCCGGGGTTGAGTTTCAACCCACCTGGCCGAGTTGAAATAAATTTGATTTTTGTTTGGCCAGGTCATAAAACATTGTCCAAAAATGGTAATGTTTTACCATGTTTTATTCGTAGCCATGGAAGCACTGATCAAGCCATTTACTTCAAAGTACAATGCAAAATAACGTAATTAACTGCTAAACAAAGACATGAAGGGTTGACATAGTCAATTAGAAAATAATTGTGAATATAAAAAGCCGAAAAGATCATGCCAAATGAAAAACCAAAATTATTTAATCTCTTCCTATGCAATTTGTATAGCTAATAATTCGAAAATTATGGGGGATTCTTCTTGAGTTTTATTTAAAAAAGGATAAAATGTTGGTATTGAATGACTAAACAATACCTGGTACAGAAATGCGTCACAGTGCGTAGGTGGTATGATTTCCGACCTTATTTCTGCATTAAAAAGGGTTTGGTTGGAATCTTGGCCTGTCCAGTATCTCTTCATCGTGTCAAGGTGAGTATGGTTACATTCATATAACTGATGAAAAGATGTAAAAATTCAAAACAGACAAACAAATAGGCTACGCTATGCCAGGCTTTCCAACTGGGAGGTGCAAAACGATTTTAGAGAAGCATTTATCTTAATAAATATCTTGTCACTTAAAGTTTTTGAATTTTTCAAGAAACCTTTTTAAGAACAAGAAGTTCTCGTGGCCAAAAAGCTTTGCTATGAATTTTTTGGTATATTCTGGATTCTTTTTGTTTCAGTGTGCGCCAAAGGCAGGTTAAAATTGAGCCATGAAGATACAAACCCTGCTTCTCTTGCTCGTCGTTGTTGCAGGAAATTGTAAGTACAACAGCATTTTTATAGATACTTCTCTTTGATAAACCCGTTCCAAAAGCAAATATTTCAAAGTGGTAGTGTTGCTTCTTAAGAAATATCAAATAAATGCATTAAAGGTTATAAACAGGTTAAATGAGGTCATTTTATGTTTACAAGGGACAACATAGGAAAATTCATCGGTGAGAGTAAAACGGCCTTAATTTTAGTAGAAGAAAGTCGGGAAATATGGTTGTGTTCCAGACCAATAGAGGTCCCGGCGAACATGAACAATCCGGAGTGGCGCCATGTTTTGCTTGATGTCATATTTTTAGGAGAGCGCTCCCTGACCCTAGGCGACCTGTGATTCGTTGATGCTGTCAAAAAACTCCTCTACGTGTATGACACGACGTTAATCGGATTATCTGAACCGGATTCTTCACCTTCGCCGAGCCTTTCAGTCCAGACCAATATCACTCCAGGGTCATATCAGTCCAGACCAATATGACACTAGGGTCATATCGGTCTAGGGAGGGTCAGTGATATACAAGCGACGAAGTCGCTAGATGTCTCATTTTATTGTTATCGAGTGAGGCAAAATCACTCATGCCGTAAAAGGGCAAAAAGATAACTCCGCATAAGGACTCAGTATGGGAAATTCCGAAGCTCGCAAACGAAACCCAAAATTTTAGAAAATCCATTTAATTTAGGAAGGTAACTTATATTTTGTCAGCTTACCGTATGCATTAAGAAAGTTTTAAGCCATAATTTTTGTTTGTACACGGGTTTTGAGATTTTCAAAAAATTTTTTTACCGTGGCGTTGATAAGGGCACTCTGGTTTAGAGAATATTTGTATTTCTAGGAAGATTGTTTTTGGGCTTATTCACAAAATTGTCGCGCTTATGAAAACATATTGTGTTACTTTGTTATCGTAACATTAAGGCTACGTTCACACTGCTCCGTTTTCATTTCTATCCGTTTTGTGAATAAAAACGCGGTCCGTTCACACTGCTCCGTTTTAAAATGAAAACGCTATGAAAACGGTAGGCGTTCTCATTGCTCTAGCGAAAACGCAGTCGCGGCCTCCCTTTCAACACGAGTCGTTTTGCCACAAAACTGGCGCCAAACCGAAACACACACACGAGGCCACGCCATTCTCGATTTTGCATCAAGGAGTCGATAAGAAATTTAATCAAGAAATTGCTTTCAAGCTTAAATATGCCAGTATATTTGACCACCAAGCATTCGTTCTGCCAGGGCGAACCCAAAATCGACGTTCCTTCGACTGGCGTCGTTTGTCAATCAACTTGCACCTGATTTGGTGAATGGATCTATTAGCCATTAAAAATCTCAACATTAATTTCTTCCTACGTGCATTGTAACTTTGATTCAACGCTGCAATGACTGCTATGAAACTACGAACAGAAACCAAAGCAAACAGCATTTAAATAACAGTCGTTATCGCTCCAATGTCAGCCAATTTAAAAAAACACTGTATTTTGATTCTTGACGCCTTCGGCATCGAATGTTGCTGCTGTTGTTAGCGTTTTCAAATGTCTCCGTTTTTGGTGTTCACATTGAAAACGGACCGTTTTCAAAACGGACTGTTTTCAAAACGCACCGTTTTCAGATTTATCCGTTTTCGTTAGCGTTTTCAAAAGCCTCCGTTTTCACATCGGAGCAATGTGAACGGAAGGCCAAAACGGATAAGTTTTGCTCCGTTTTCATATGAAAACGTAGCAGTGTGAACGGGGCCTAAGAAACCGTGGTAAAAGAGGTCATCCTCTAACATTCATTCAGCCACGCCCCCTTCCTACAACACCCTGATGTCCGTAAATAAGTCTGATTTGCTGATAAATGTTAGAGGGAAGGTCTTGCCATGGAAAAAACTTGATATGGATAGTTATGATAAAATTGTTCACTCCTCACATCTGAAATTTTTACCATAAATCATATGCAGGGGGTTGTCGAAGTAGAGGAGTGTTTGTTTAACAAGTTGCCATAATGATATAAGAGTACTTTCTTACATCTTTCCTTTTACTTATGAAATACAAAATAAACCCAATTTTGAAATTATATTTGGTTTTTTGCAAATAAGCCCGAAAACAGTCTTCCTGAAAAGGTAAACATTGCCTAGGCCAGAGTGGGCCGTGCAAGCGCCGCAGCAATAAATATTTCAAAATCTTGAAACCCTATTTAACAACACAATTTTTTGGTTTAAACTTTTGGAATTAATACGGCAAGCTAGCACAGTATAACTAACCTTTCAAAATTATGCTTATTTTCGATAATCTTGGTTTTTGTTCGTCTAACTTGCAATTTACCTTATGCGGAATCATCTTTTTGCCCTTTTACCGCTTGAGTCATCGCCTGACCAGCTCAATGGGCAATTATGCCCTCGAGGCTATTGTAGCGGTTATCACGGCACCGAAGGCGCTCATTGTGTTTTTCGCGGGCAATGTGAATGAATGTTTTCCGATTAATCAACGAAACGAATCGAAAGCCGCGATAATCATGACATGACGAAGGAAGATCGGAGAGAAGAGCACAAAAAACGCTTCAACAAGTGGTTGCCTATGTTTTAGGCCGTCATTCCAATTTACGCAGCTTTTAACCTACTTATGTTATGGCATTGCGAACTCCGAAGTCGTCTAGTATAGGCAGGAACAACGCCAGACCTCAAGGAGCAGGCCAAATATAGTTGATAAACCAAACTTGTCAAAATAAAGTGCTAATGTTCCTGAATTTCACAGAGACGGGTAGATTCCCAGACTGAAATTACATAAATGCATAAAGGTTATAAACAGGTTAAATGAGGTTATTTTATGTTTACCAGGGACACCATAGGAAAATTCATCGGTGAGAGTAAAACGGCCTTAATTTTAGTAGAGGAAAGACGGGAAATATGGTTGTGTTCCATAATTTCACAGAGACAGGTAGACTCCCACCAGACTGAAATCACTCCGATTGGACACATGCCGATATGAGCTCATGTTGCCAGCCTCGATTGCAATTTGTGTTAAGAAATGGCAAGCGAAAAACTGCCCGTCTCTCCGGGGAAATATTAGACAATCCCTTGAAACTTTCGGTTTATCATATCATTCTAATTTACATTGGATTGCTCCTTATTGACACTCAACTTTCTTTGTTTTACCTTTGTTTTACAAAGGAAACCAAAAGGTCTGAAAGGACATGATCGACAAAAAGAGCTTCCTTAGAGCTAATTAAAACAGAGGAATAACAAACGAGAGGGCTGCAAAAAACAATCAAATATTCGGCCAATTTGGAGAATCGTAAAATAAGCCAAATTTTGAGTTAGTCCATTACATATTTTGAAAGTCAGACAAGCTTCTACAAATCTAAATTTTTGCAATTCGGATTAGAAAAATTCGAACCGGCAAACCTAGGCCCAACAAACACTAGACGAGCGCCATCTGCGTTTGTAACCGCTCTAAAAGCCTCAGATTCATTTTATGGCCAAGGCACCAATGATATAGAAGCGCCGAAGGCGCTAGAGGTCTAACTTCCTGTTTTCAGCTGAGGCAAAATCACTCAAGGGGAAATACTGGTAAAAGGATGATCTAAGGGCTCAGTACGGGAAATTGTAAGTCGGACGAAGAAGAACCAATACTTTCGAAAATCGGCAAAAATTTGAGAGGTAAGCTATACTCACTGTATCAGCTTGCCATATCCATTTCGAATGTTGTAAGCTATACATTATTTTGGTAAACGGGGTTTTATGATTCAACAGTTACGTTTGGTTATCATCTTGGGGTGGAGGTTTATCATGTGCCTCTGGTACTTCTTCGGCCGAAACATTTTTATACGTAGCACTCAGGGCCCACGCCACAAATCTTAAATTGGGGGGGCCAAGGCAAGCTTAAGCAGTGGGTCAAGGCTTCCTCCCTCTTTTCCTGCAGCTTTAAAACTACTTGCCTCGCAAAAAAGTGGAGTGGCTGAAGCCCAAGTACCCTTTGCGCCACCCATTAAATGACATCACCAATGATGAGGGCAATCGAATGAATCATTTGGACTTCTTTGCAATAAACTTACAGGCGTTGATTCTGTACAAGTAGCTGAAAAAGATCTTGCCCCTATATTATGGGCCCCTTCGGAGCACGGGCCCCTGACCTTTTGCCCCTCCTAACCTCCCTCTCGACGCCCCTGCTAGTGAGTGGTTTGAGCTGATCTTATTATTTTAGATCTTATCTCAAATAAAAAGACAATGGAAGAATAATAAAAATGACATTCTAAGTTCGCACAAAACAACGAAATGCTGCACGCCTATCTCCAACAAAAACCCAAACTATATATTCTAGACCAAAAATAAACGCGATATCTACTCATATAAAAGATTTTTTGCAAGTAAGCCCGAAAACAATATTTTTGACAACGTAAACATTGCCTAAGCCGGTGCCTTTACGAACGCCCGAATCAAGAAATATTTTTTAAAAAATTAAAATCCCGTTTACCAAAACAATTAATAGCTTAAAACCTTCGAAATGAACATGGCAAGCTCATACAGTAAAACTTGCTTCTCAAAAATGTGCCGATATTGCGGATATAATGCTTTATTGTCGTCTACCTTGCAATTTCCGGTATTGAGCCCTTATGCAGATATGTGGTGTTTCAAAATGTGGAAATGTGTTTCTTGCATTTATGTAGTTTTTATTAGAGATCCTCTCTTAAATTTATAAAAGAAGCAGTCAAAGGATATACAGTCTGAAATTCATGAGACAGACAGTGCCGCCATTTCTGTTTCAGCCTGTGCAATACTTTTTCGTCCTGATTGTACGCAAAATACATTAGATGGCAAAAATACAGATTGCAGTTTAGATAAATTTGGTATTATATCTTGCATGTCGACGAAAAAGCTTTAATATTGAAAATTTTCTAGCTTCCAATGTGCAAAATAGCTATTCCGCCAAGAAAACACTGTGTCAACTTTGAACCTATAGCTAACCATTTTGTGACACAGTTGTTTGATAATATTTGAAGTATCAATTTGCTCTTACATATTCAAACTATCCTTTGTCCACCATCATAGCTTTGCCGTCGAGAAAAGAAGATGGCATAGATGATGCAAGATGGAGATCCGGAGAAGAAACAGAGGACCCTGGTATGGTTTCTCTATAAATATTTTATCAATATCTTATGAAAGAATAAAGATTTAAATCGAGATATACGAAGTTTGTACAAAAAGACAGCAGAGGTTATTTTGCAATTTTTCTCTTTCCGCCGGTGAAAAAAACTTAATGTCAACAGATCGCTGGTTTTCACTATATAAATTGTATTTATGTCTATATCACATTGTTTCTACTCTAAACTTGTACTCAACCATTTATTAATGTTTTTTTGTTGCCTCTCACATCTTATTTGTTTCGGAGATCGGTTTGCCAATTCTCAATCATGTTTTCATCTTTTTAATTTTTTTTTCAAAATGTATCGTTAGATGCAGGGTTGGTAGATTCTTTTTGGGCTTAAAACCAAATCAATATTGGAAAAAAGCCAAATTATTTCAAAATGTAAAAGAGGAAACAAGACCATAGATAATTTCAAGCTGCAAACGAGGCTAGGAGTATACGTTTTCTGTTCAATCCATTGTCCCAGGGCCTGTAAGCAAATAGGGGCCCGGTTGGTTTCAAAATCCAACTTTAATGCTTTTACGTGCAGACTCTACTTGCATGCTGATGAAAAAGCTTTAATATTGAATGTTTTCTAAATTCCAATGTGCAAAATAGCTCTTCCGCCAAGAAAACACTGTGTCAACTTTGAACCTATAGCTAACCATATTGTGACACAGTTGTTTGATAATATTTGAAGTATCAATTTGCTCTTACATATTCAAACTAACATTTGTCCACCATCATAGTTTTGCCGTCCAGAAAGGAAGATGACGTAGATGATGCAATATGGTATTTAAGGGGCGTAGCAAAGGACCCTGGTATGTTTTCCCTATAAATATTTTATCAATAGCTTATGAAAGAATAAAGATTTGAACCGAGATATGAAGTTTGTACCAAGAAAACAGCAGATGTTATCTTGCAATCTTTTCTTGCTACTGGTGAAAGAACCTCTTGTCAACAGATCGCTGGTTTCCACTGTATAAATAGGATGCATGGCTATAACACATTGTTTCTACTCTTAACTTATACTTAATCATTTATTAATGTTTTTCTGTTGCCTCTCACATCTTATTTGTTTCGGAGATCTGTTTGCCTATTCTCAATGATGTTTTCATCTTTTCAATTTTTTTTTCAAAATGTATCGTTAGATGCAGGGTTGGTCGATTCTTTTTGGGCTTAAAACCAAATCAATATTGGAAAAAAGCCAAATTATTTCAAAATGTAAAAGAGGAAACAAGACCATAGATAATTTCAAGCTGCAAACGAGGCTAGGAGTATACGTTTTCTGTTCAATCCATTGTCCCAGGGCCTGTAAGCAAATAGGGGCCCGGTTGGTTTCAAAATCCAACTTTAATGCTTTTACGTGCAGACTCTACTTGCATGCTGATGAAAAAGCTTTAATATTGAATGTTTTCTAAATTCCAATGTGCAAAATAGCTCTTCCGCCAAGAAAACACTGTGTCAACTTTGAACCTATAGCTAACCATATTGTGACACAGTTGTTTGATAATATTTGAAGTATCAATTTGCTCTTACATATTCAAACTAACATTTGTCCACCATCATAGTTTTGCCGTCCAGAAAGGAAGATGACGTAGATGATGCAATATGGTATTTAAGGGGCGTAGCAAAGGACCCTGGTATGTTTTCCCTATAAATATTTTATCAGTATCTTATGAAAGAATAAAGATTTGAACCGAGATATGAAGTTTGTACCAAGAAAACAGCAGATGTTATCTTGCAATCTTTTCTTGCTACTGGTGAAAGAACCTCTTGTCAACAGATCGCTGGTTTCCACTGTATAAATAGGATGCATGGCTATAACACATTGTTTCTACTCTTAACTTATACTTAATCATTTATTAATGTTTTTCTGTTGCCTCTCACATCTTATTTGTTTCGGAGATCTGTTTGCCTATTCTCAATGATGTTTTCATCTTTTCAATTTTTTTTTCAAAATGTATCGTTAGATGCAGGGTTGGTCGATTCTTTTTGGGCTTAAAACCAAATCAATATTGGAAAAAAGCCAAATTATTTCAAAATGTAAAAGAGGAAACAAGACCATAGATAATTTCAAGCTGCAAACGAGGCTAGGAGTATACGTTTTCTGTTCAATCCATTGTCCCAGGGCCTGTAAGCAAATAGGGGCCCGGTTGTTTTCAAAATCCAACTTTAATGCTTTTACGTGCAGACTCTACTTGCATGCTGATGAAAAGGCTTTAATATTGAATGTTTTCTAAATTCCAGTGTGCAAAATAGCTATTCCAACAAGAAAACACTGTGTCAACTTTGAACCTATAGCTAACCATATTGTGACACAGTTGTTTGATAATATTTGAAGTATCAATTTGCTCTTTTATGTTCAAACTATCATTTGTCCACCATCATAGTTTTGCCGTCCAGAAAGGAAGATGGCGTAGATGATGCAAGATTGGGATACGAGGACGAAGCAAAGGACCCTGGTATGGTTTCTTTATAAATATTTTATCAATATGTCATGAAATAATGAAGTTTTGACCCAATATATACGAATTTTCTATCAAAAGACAGCAGAGGTTATTTTGCAATTTTTCTCTTTCCGCCGGTGAAAAAAACTTGATGTCAACACATCGCTGGTTTTCGCGGTATAAATTGTAGTTATGGCTATAACACATTGTTTCTACCCTAAACTTATACTTAACCATTTATTCATGTTTCTTGCTTGCCTCTCGCATCTTATTTTTTTCGGATATCGGTTTGCCAATTCTCAATCATGTTTTCATCTTTTTAATTTTTTTTTTCAAAATGTAACGTTAGATACAGGGTTGGTAGATTCTTTTTGGGCTTAAAACCAAATCAATGTTGGAAAAAAGCCAAATTATTTCAAAATGTAAAAGAGGAAACAATAACATAGATAATTTCAAGCTGCAAACGAGGCTAGGAGTATACGTTTTCTGCTCAATCCATTGTCCCAGGGCCTGTAAGCAAATAGGGGCCCGGTTGTTTTCAAAATCCAACTTTAATGCTTTTACGTGCCGACTCTACTTGCATGCTGATGAAAGAGCTTTAATATTGAATGTTTTCTAAATTCCAGTGTGCAAAATAGTTATTCCACCAAGTAAACACTGTGTCAACTTTGAACCTATAGCTAACCATATTGTGACACAGTTGTTTGATAATATTTGAAGTATCAATTTGCTCTTACATATTCAAACTAACATTTGTCCACCATCATAGTTTTGCCGTCCAGAAAGGAAGATGACGTAGATGATGCAATATGGTATTTAAGGGGCGTAGCAAAGGACCCTGGTATGTTTTCCCTATAAATATTTTATCAATATCTTATGAAAGAATAAAGATTTGAACCGAGATATGAAGTTTGTACCAAGAAAACAGCAGATGTTATCTTGCAATCTTTTCTTGCTACTGGTGAAAGAACCTCTTGTCAACACATCGCTGGTTTTCACTGTATAAATAGGATGCATGGCTATAACACATTGTTTCTATTCTTAACTTATACTTAACCATTTATTCATGTTTCTTGCTTGCCTCTCGCATCTTATTTTTTTCGGATATCGGTTTGCCAATTCTCAATCATGTTTTCATCTTTTTAATTTTTTTTTTCAAAATGTAACGTTAGATGCAGGGTTGGTAGATTCTTTTTGGGCTTAAAACCAAATCAATGTTGGAAAAAAGCCAAATTATTTCAAAATGTAAAAGAGGAAACAAGACCAAAGATAATTTTCAAGCTGCAAACGAGGCTAAAAGTACACGTTTTCTGCTCAATCCATTGTCCCAGGGCCTGAAAGCAAATAGGGGCCCAGTTGATTTCAAAATCCAACTTTAATGCTTTTACGTGCAGACTCTACTTGCATGCTGATGAGAAAGCTTTAATATTGAATTTTTTTCTAAATTCCAGTGTGCAAAATAGATATTCCACCAAGTAAACACTGTGTCAACTTTGAACCTATAGCTAACCATATTGTGACACAGTTGTTTGATAATATTTGAAGTATCAATTTGCTCTTTTATGTTCAAACTATCATTTGTCCACCATCATAGTTTTGCCGTCCAGAAAGGAAGATGGCGTAGATGATGCAAGATGGGGATACGAGGACGAAGCAAAGGACCCTGGTATGGTTTCTTTATAAATATTTTATCAATATGTCATGAAATAATGAAGTTTTGACCCAATATATACGAATTTTCTATCAAAAGACAGCAGAGGTTATTTTGCAATTTTTCTCTTTCCGCCGGTGAAAAAAACTTGATGTCAACACATCGCTGGTTTTCGCGGTATAAATTGTAGTTATGGCTATAACACATTGTTTCTACCCTAAACTTATACTTAACCATTTATTCATGTTTCTTGCTTGCCTCTCGCATCTTATTTTTTTCGGATATCGGTTTGCCAATTCTCAATCATGTTTTCATCTTTTTAATTTTTTTTTTCAAAATGTAACGTTAGATGCAGGGTTGGTAGATTCTTTTTGGGCTTAAAACCAAATCAATGTTGGAAAAAAGCCAAATTATTTCAAAATGTAAAAGAGGAAACAAGACCAAAGATAATTTTCAAGCTGCAAACGAGGCTAAAAGTACACGTTTTCTGCTCAATCCATTGTCCCAGGGCCTGAAAGCAAATAGGGGCCCAGTTGATTTCAAAATCCAACTTTAATGCTTTTACGTGCAGACTCTACTTGCATGCTGATGAGAAAGCTTTAATATTGAATTTTTTTCTAAATTCCAGTGTGCAAAATAGATATTCCACCAAGTAAACACTGTGTCAACTTTGAACCTATAGCTAACCATATTGTGACACAGTTGTTTGATAATATTTGAAGTATCAATTTGCTCTTACATATTCAAACTATCATTTGTCCACCATTATAGTTTTGCCGTCCAGAAAGGAAGATGGCGTAGATGATGCAAGATGGGGTTACGAGGACGAAGCATAGGACCCTGGTATGGTTTCTCTATAAATATTTTATCAATATGTTATGAAATAATAAAGATTTGACCCAAGATATACAAAGTTTGTACCAAAAGACAGCAGAGGTTATTTTGCAATTTTTTTCCTGCCTGTGAAAAAAATTTCTTGCCAACAGATCGCTTGTTTTCACTGTATAAATTGTATTTATGGCTCTAACACATTGTTTCTACTTTAAACTTATACTTAATCATTTATTAATGTTTTTTGCTTGCCTCTGACATCTAATTTTTTTCGGAGATCGGTTTGCCTATTCTTAATGCTGTTTTCTTCTTTTCAATTTTTTTTCAATTTTTGAATCGTATACTCCTAAGGGGTCGCAATTTTTCTTGATTGGGAACCCTTTTTGTTCATTTTCTAGGTGTTTTTCTTTAGGTTTTATTATCCCCAAGCCAATTTTATCTATTTTTATAGCTATTGATAACTTCTTTACACCAGATTGTTTATAGAACCCCAGTAGAAATAAGCCAGTATTTTCTAAAAAAGGGCGTTTTCCGGCGTTCTAGAGGGCGTGGCCTCAAAAATTTTCCGTCACGCTTTTTTCAGCCCTCCCACATTTAGACTGGTGCGCGGTCCCTGGATGCTTTGAATGTCCAAGATTTAATGTTGATACCAAGGCAGGAATATGCTTCTTCCAACCTTTGGTAGGTGCATCTGAAACGAAATGTCAGTGTAGTCAACAATTCAGGTGTGCTCTCTTTAATGGGTAATAGTTGCTGGAGCATTTTTCGGCCGGAACACACTTAAGCAAAGAACATCTTTTAGGAACACACTTAAGCAAAGAACATCTTTTAGGAACAATAAAAGCAGCTGAGAAATTGCAAGATAAAAAGAAACTTTTCTAGGTTTTGTTGAAAATCTTGTTGAAACAACTAAGCAGATGTTAGCATCAAATCAACGGTTCTACTAAAAGTACAAAAAGTTCATAGTGAATAGCTGTAGAAAAGCTAATTTTCAAAAAAGAACAATATTAAAGAGCACTCGAGGCTCATGTAATCAAAGAAATGTTAAATTAACTCAATACTTCAGATATATCAATAGTTGTGAAGAAAAGCAAAAATAAAGTTGCTGGAGCATTTTGTTATGGCTTGCCTAATCTGACTCTCGAATCGCAAGGAAGTGTTACCAATCCATGGTAGTTTAAAATAAACTGGGCACTTTTGCGGACCAAACTTTTGAACAGCCGCAAAACTTGCGAGCTTCTCCTTAGTATTAGATAAGATGACGTCTTCAGGATAGCCGTTGTCCAGAAAGATCGTTTTAAGTTTTTCCAGTTCAGCGTGCAGTTTAGATTTGACAAGTTTTGACAAGGTTGACTTTGCGTTGTTTTGGGTAAAATGAATTCCAGCGTATGTACTGACCGGTAAAAGTAGGCTTGCGATATACACTGGTATCGAGCCCCCACTGGATACGCAAACACGGCCATTTGCCAATTTTTGTCTGTAATGTCTTCCTGAGTGGCTTATAGCTGATATCCATTTTCGTCAGCATTCTGTAGCCAAGAATTCAGGTTATCTCGCCATATTGGGTGATAGTTGCTGTAACCCGATGCATTTTTCGGCCGGTTTGTCTTCACGTAGCTCGCTGCTATTTCTCTATCTTCATCATTTTTCTCTACAGCCGACAATAAGACACAAACCATCTTTGCAATAAATCATTTCACAAAAAAATAATGAAAACCTTAAAGATTTTTTACAACATCGTACTGATTGTTAGACTGGAAATATGGGGATATCTTGCTGTGCTTCAACGTGGTAATAAGAAACACTAACATGGTGGATAACAACGGTTGCTATACAGTTTGGTCACGTGTTGAAAATGCTCGCAATTCGAGCCCCTGTGTTCTTATCAAGTGTATTTGTTTTAAAGAAGGGGGCGGGGGAAGGGGGAGGGGAGAATTATCTGACGCTACATGACATCCCCATCAGTCCTTTCCTTGTCTTTAGTATGCTATAAAGTTTCCTTTATAAGAAAGCACGACATTTTGCGGTCCAGTTGGTTGAAAGTTCCTTGCCTTCCAACTAACCTTGCATATTTCCTTGAATTTCTATGTTAAAATGTAGATGTTTGATGCAAGACGTTGAATATTTTAATAATGACATCATTATCACTATACATGGCTACATTCTGCAGTTTTCTGACATGTGATAATTGCTAGTATTTTTTAGTGACGTTTTCTGGTTAAAACGCATAACGCGCTATTTGACTTCTTGTTTTTAGAGTGGCAGGTACTATTCTGACCAACCATAGTCAGGTTTCACAAGACCATATGTTTAATTTACAGATCAAGGCTTTTAATTCTTCAATATTTTTAACGCTTTGCTTAGTACACAAAATAGGGAAAAAAAGCCGCCCCTACGAAGCCCGCTAGGCGGGCAACCGATAACCCTGACACATATTACAAAGATTAGCTTTGGAAAGACAAGAGGTGTATTAACCTCGATTTGAAAATAATTAAATCCGCACAGGTCACGTGATAAAAAATTACTTGCTCTCCTGTGACCATCGCTAGGAAGGGGGAGATTGAAAGTTGCCTCAATACATTTTTATGCCTTGGTCTATCCGTGGTCTTCGTTTAAGTATTTCATGGGTTCACCCACTGAAGCTCTACTGTCTATTCGGATTTCAATGCTTAAGTTTTCAATCAATATATTTCGATTCGATCAATATAACCTCGAGTATTTAATATTTACCGACCGATCTAAAAGCTCTTTTATTTTGAATTTGAGGTCAAATTCTGTCCACCACTGCCAATTTTTAGTCCTCGTTGAACATTTTCGCTGTTGCTCTTGTGAAGTTTTCTAGCCATGCACTTTAAAGCCATGCACATTAAACCTTTGTTGGCTCATGGTTTTTCAATTGAGTATTTTTTTTGATTGTCATAAAATTTTCCTGTCTTTTCTGAGTCCCTTCTTTGAGCTGTGGAAACCTTCGTCGACTCGCGGTTTTTCGTTAAACATGTTCGGATATTACGCTTGCCTCACACTTCCAGAAATGCTCAAGCTTCCAAGGATAGTAGGAATGGGCAACACCGTAGCAATACAACACACAGCAGTTTGAGGAAAGTAACGTTCACGACTACTGGGGGTCGAGAAAAAATGCCAACTCGCGGCGCAATAACTCATACATAATTACTCGAAAGAGTGAGAGAAAATGCCTTGAAAACTTTCTGAAAAGAGATGAATGAGCCTTTTGGAAACCTAGACAAATTGACTTTCAATAGAATTGCCATAAATGAACAACGGTGGACAATAGCAAGTGAGATAACGAAGAAAAATGTTATATATCGAAAGAACTAAAGCAAAAATTTAAAAACGAAGACATTTCTGTGAAGGCTTACTGCCATGGGGGCACCCGGTGGGAAAAAATCAGGAAAATCGGTCGAGAGGCGTGCTCGGTTAGCGTCTGCCAAGACGGTTAGCGGTTAGCACCAATATAGCCTGTTTTGCATAGTCAAATATTTGTTGTTAGACACTTTTGTCAATCACAGCATATGTTGATAGTGAACTCGTGTTTCGAGAGAATACAAAATACTATTATTTTTTTAGATTTGGAGCAGAGGAAATTGTTTTGATGGGTCAACGGCGGAGTAAATTACGAGACGTTTTGCAGATTTCTGCTAAAAATGTTCTGATTTTTTCATTAAATGTAATGCTGTGCTTTTCATGTCTTTTGCTTGAATAAATGTATTCTTTGAATTAATTTTAAAATGTTGTTTTTTTTCTTAATTCTTTTTACATGCATAGCAGGCATCCAAAAATCGTTTTATGTTGTCAATGTATCTTATCATAATCTTATTTAGAAAATTTCAGATAGAAGCGAGAGCTAGCCAAAGGGGGGTGGGAGGGGGGTCATTTCCGATATGAAGGAGGGCTAGCTCAGATAACTTGTCTATCAAAAAGAGATGGTGTCAGAGGTGGTGCCAGCCCCCGAAAATTAGGAAGGACAGGGAATCTAGTGGAACGGACGATTGTTTTTTTGCGTGACAACGCACTTTTTAGAAATAAAATCACTCATTTCAACAAAAGGCAGTGTAAGAGACCACAAGTAAACCACGTTGATCGCAACAACCCTGAATCGTAAAACCGTAAAATGCTGAATCGATGAAAGTTTATAGAAAGTACGTAGAAAAATTTCAGAAAGAAAAGGTTTTACAAAGGAAGTTTACGATGATTAGCAAGTTTAAAAAGTCCTGCTTATTTTTCAAGTTCAATTTTGACTGCAACATCTCGCTAATGTTCTATACGAGATCTTCAAGTCAACATTGCTACATAGTTATCTATAATTTTCAAGATAAAGACACAGGAAGGGTTACCACTTTTCTTATGACCTGAAGCAATAAAGGATACAAATTATGTTAATCATTACTATCATTACAATTCTTCACGCAATAAAGGCAAGTAGACCCGACCTTTAATACCGACCTTAAAGTAATGCTGGAGGTTTATAATTGTAAAAGCAAAGAAAACCCATCTTTCATATTGGACATGTTCCATAAAAAGAGTAGTCAATATGATTTACGATTAAAGAGCCTGCTAATATTGCCTCAAGCTAACACTATTAGGTATGGAAATGATAGTATTGCCTTTTGTGGCAGCATCTTATGGAACGACCTTCAAAATGACATTAAAAGCATGAGTCTGGTACCCAGGGTAGACCTCCGTTTGCCCTTATAAGAAACGCATAAAAAGTTGGAGTGGAGAGGATTGCATTGAGAAAAAACTTGTGATGTATGCCAATGGGCCTTGTAAAAAGTAAACAGGAACCTCATTTTACAAGGAATGACATGTCTAAAGGACGGATAATTTTTTCCGCAAATTATATCGAAATATGCTCAACATGAAAAAAGCTGAAAATGTTATCTCTGGGTACAGAAGCAACTCTACCAAAACCATTATTTGAACCCTATCCTAGCCCCTTAAGAGGCATAAATGCATTCTATATCCACAATATTACTACTTTTTATTTTTGTTTTGATTTTTATCGAAACAAGCCACTTCAATCGGATAATAATAAATGGTTTTTGATAGCCAGCACCGTTTCCATGCTGTATGTTTTGAGGCATGCGCAGTTCTCAGCTCCAGAGCTTAACTTGGAGTGGCTTAACTATATCAGGATTCAGTACCCAAAGGGTCATCGTTAGTCACCAGTTTGAGCCAATTAATCACCAGCATTCTTTTATCGCCAGTTTGAAAAATTCTGTGTTATTTTGGTCGATAGCAGCTGGACTATTTCTTGGCCGGAGTAGTCCAGAGGTACAAGGAGGGAGCATTGCCACCCGAAGAGGAACTTTACCAGAGCAACCTTTTCTAAACCATGTTGATCGGGCGGGAAAGGACGCTTATCCAAGATACCGGGGGCTTTGTCCTAAAATTGTGATGGAGCCTGTGAATTAGTTAACAGTGGCAACCCAACGAGGAACTTTATCAAAATCAACTTTTCCAGATAAATTCTTGTTGTAGAATTAAAAACTAAATGTTTCTCTAATGTTTCTGATAGACAGGCCCCATGTATTAATTTACGAAGAATTTGCTCTCCCCCCGTCGCTAATTAGTATCCCCCTTCTATTCAATTTTACAAATCTGTCATGACCAGAACACGCCATCTTCACTTGACAATATTTCTCCTTGTTATGATATGTAGTTATTTTTTAATTTTCAATTCCCCTTGTTGTATTTGTCTATCTTTATCTCCAACCATCTATCCATTATCAAGTAACCAGTGTCACCAACTACTAATTCTACTGCCTTTTAACTAAAAGATTTACCAACATCCACTACTTCTATTTGCTATTGAAATTTGCTGACATTTTTTGAAAATTGACCTACCTGAACACCCTTCTCTATTAGCAACCCCCTTCTATTGAAAACTGGTCGACATGAACACCCCCTTTTATTACCTCCCCCTTCTATTAGAGACACTAGAGTAATCTGATGGGAGAGGAGGCTTTCTGGGGATTCTGGGGGGCTTTGTCTAAAAACTGAGATGAATACTCTGAATGTCTTAAGAATAAATCAAGTTGTTTTCATTTTCAATTTTTAGTAGGTATATCATCATCTCCAGTGGACCTACAGTAAGTAGCACTGCTGTCAGCACTGGAGCAATCGACTTAGGGAAATTGATGAAACGTAGGATCATTTGGTTTGGGAAAAGGAATGGGTTAATCAGCTTGATCTGTGATTTAAACACACATTAGCTTATATTGCACAGGTTATAAATTCAATATCATAAACTGCCATGTGTTTAAAATTCTTGATAATCTGAACTGTCACTGAATTGTTCAGTGTCTCCATATCATCTTTATCATCTAAATTCACTGATCAAGTCAATTGCTTCGAAGTACAATAATGGAATAATGTTATTAACTCCTATACAAAAACAAAAAGTGTTTGCTCAGTCAAGTATAAAAGGAGGGTGAAAAAGAAGGGCCGATAGATCATGCGAAATGCTATTTGTATGGGTCCTCTTTGAAAAGGAAAGAAAGCTGGTATTGAATGACTAAACAATACCTGGTACAGAAATGCGTCATAGTGCGTAGGTAGGATGATTTCCGACCTTATTTCTGCATTGTAAAGGGTTGGGTTTGATTCTTGCCTCGCCAGTATCTCTTCATCGTATCAAGGTGAGTATCCTTACATTCATATTACTAAATTCATGTGCCAGACTTTCCAACTGGAAGGTACAAAACGATTTTAGAGATGTATTTATCTGTATTGATAGCTTGTCACTTAAAGAACTTAAATTTCAAACAAAACCTCTTTAAAAACAAGTAGGCCTCGTGGCCGAAAGGTTGTGCTTTGTATATGTTGGTATATTCTGGATTCTGTTTGTTTCAGTGTGCGCCAAAGGCAGGTCAAAATTGAGCCATGAAGATACAAATCCTGCTTCTCTTGCTCGCCGTTGTTGCAGGAAATTGTAAGTACAACAATTTAAAGATAAACACTTCCCTTTGATAAACCCATTCCTGTAGCAAATATTTCGTAGAAATGCAAAAAAATATTATAAACAGAATGAATGAGATTATTTTATGTTTACTAAGGACACAATAGGAAAGGACATCGGTGAAAGTAAAATGGCCTTACTTTTAATGGAAGAATGTCAAGAAATAAGATTGCGCTGCTCAAGATTGAAACATTTAAATATTTACCTCCTAGATAAAAAAACAGGGTCACCGAGAGAGAGAATGGGCAAGAAGAGGGGGTGGGCAAGGGGGGTGGGCAAGTGGGTGGACGAGGGGGTGGGCAAGTGTGTGAACGAGGGGGTGGGCAAGTGTGTGGACGAGGGGATGGGCAAGTGGGTGGACGAGGGGGTGGGCGAGGGTTGGACAAATCCTTTAGGGCCGTAAGCAAAATGTGGCGCGCTGGTTTAACAACATGGTAAGTAACCCCATTAGATTCAGATCCAAGCGTAACATTGACGTTGCAGCGTAAAAAGTTCAACAGATTGGTTCGCAAAGAGTTAAATTCTAGAGGAATATATATTTTCGACATAAATGTGAGATAAAATACGAAAGAGCAAAAGAAAAATGGAAAGAAATCACAACATCATAGAACATTAAATAGCAAGCAAGCAGTTAAAAGAAAATCACAAGTCCATTTGGCTTGACATCGATAGATATATCTCACAGAGTCCTATAAAATCATTCCTTATTCGCAAGTGTGTCAATATGCTACTGTTCGCAAGTGTTTTAAGAGGCGACTGTTCTCTAGAGTTTAGATAAAAAGTTCAATTTTGGCCATACCTGCAAAGAATGTAGCAGAGCCTAGAAAGCATTACGGTCGTACGGTGATTGACCGGAGGAAGGTTTGAGAAATAATAGAAATTCGGAGAAAGGTTCTGGTTAAATAGAATTTGAAAAAAACAATTGCGACAACTTATTTTGCACTTGTTTCTTCGTTGCGCTTTTAAAACACACATTTAATTTATTGCAGAGATGATTCGTGGCGTGAACGACGCAAAGTGTTTAGGCCGCGCCCTTTTACCGCCAAAAAGCCAACTGAATTAAGAATATTGTTCGTGTTTCATGGTTTTGACATTTTTCAATTGATATACTATCATGTTTATATTGATTTTATTTTTCGACATTTAAAAATAAAAATTATTCTTGAGCTGTAATATTTTTAATGTTATCCTAGCAAAGTTTGATCATAGGCGATAATTACCATCGACCCACATAAACACAATTTTCTTGATACATTCCGTCTGTCACCCCTTATACCCTAGCCACTCCCTAACCACGCCCTAGCCACGCCCTAGCCACGTCTCTCCACATTGATTAGCCTGAAAAATTTGAGGTTGGGATTGTAACAGGAAAAAGTTTGACCGGAGGAGGGTTAAGGACTTTTCTGGATTCTGCAAGGTAGCCTCGCTTTCAGTGTTAGCTCACAAATTACAATTCAAAATGAGCAAAAAAGCAGGAGAAGTGAAAGATAAAGGTTCCAGAAACTGAAGCCAGTCTACTTGGATATCGTTCAGACTTCGGACATGAATTCATAGACAAATCAAAATTTTGCTGCAGTGACGCAGTTTCATTCTCAGCCTGTGTTTAACTTTTTCTCACTAAGTGTACGCAAAATATATTTGATGGGAAAAATACAGTTTGCAGTATGAGAATTTCAATCTAAAGAAAAAATTTAGGAATTAATTCATGCATGCTGATTCAATTTTGCAAAATAGACATTGCAACAAGATAACTCTGTGTCAACTCTGAACCTATAGTAACCATATTGTGTCTCAGGTCTTTTTGTTATATTTGAGGTATCAATTTGCTCTTACATGTTCAAAATATCCTTTGTCCATCATCATAGCTTTGCCGTCCACAAATGAAGATGTTGTGGATGATGCAAGATGGCCTTACAGAGACGAAGCAGAGGACCCTGGTATGTTTTCTCTCTCAATCGTTTGAACAATACCATCTGCAAAAATTTAAATTCGACATTAAATGTAGAATTTCTATCCAAGGACACTTTAAGTAATTTGGGAATCATATCCTAACATGCCGGTAGAAAAGCTTTAATATTAACATTTTTCTATTTCCATAGTGTAAATAGACATCACAACAAAAATAGACTGTATCAACTTCGAACCTGTACCTTATCATATTGTGACACATGTTAACGTTTTATTATATTGACCCAAGATATAAATTTTGTACCAAGAGAACAAGGGAGGTGGTTTTGCAATAATTTTTTTGCCTGCCAATGAAAAACTTTCAAAGTGATCGTTTTCTAGTTTGCATTGTATAACTAGGCTTCATAACAATAAAACATTGTTTCTATTCCTAAACATATTGTAACTGTGATCGCTTACGTGCCTCTCACAGTTTTTTTAATCCGTGGATCATTGGCCATTTCCAATTATGTTTGAGGCGTTTGAACCGTTCAATTGTTGAAAATGTACCGTTAAAAGCTTGAAATCATTATATGAATTCGTCTCCTGTTGTATAAACAACACAGAAAGAAGCCTAAATCTTTTTTCTTAAAAGAGGAACAGTCTAATTCTGAAGTGAAAGATTTTGAAGAAGATGTGATGGATGACAATGAGGTAGACGGTTACAGTTCTGCAGAAAACGGTATGATCCTTTAGCCCTTTTAACTTCTTCCTCCTTTGCTGCCGAAGAGAAGAGACGTCCATTCACTGAAGAGAGTAGCTGAAAGAAACTTTTCAAGTTTCTCTTTTTTACACGCTTCTGTCTGCCCTTTCATGGTAATACATGTAGCATTGTCATGGGCTTTTGCAAGAAAGTGGGAGGGCTGTAGCCCCCACCCCCCCACCCCTCCCCCTTGTCGGAGGCCCTGATTGTTACTTTACGCTTGCTTTGGGCATTACTTGACAACCAAACGAACGTCACCAAAAAATGATATTGGTTCATGCATGTCGGTTTTCAATTTATAGTTAAGTTTTTCTAAATAATTTACTTCATTTATTGTTTTCTTAATTGTTGGTTTAAATCAGTTGAGATGATTATCGGCCAATTAAGCGTTTGTCGATTGTTGATTAAATGAAGTTGCAAACAAAATCTTAACGAATCGTGCAAATGTATCATTGCTGAATGTTATTGTAGTGCTTTTATGAATGCTTTGATCTATTTCTAACATGCAATTAGTCCAAAAAAGTGCCATGACTTTACCGTAAGTCCTATTGGTATTACCAAGATAAGATAATGAACTAAGATAGTCTAACTGAAACCTCTCGATTTACCTCCCTTTTGCATCCTGATTTTTGGTGGAACGCATGTTGTGTAGTTTGCATTTTGGATCAGAAGTGCAAAGGAAAACGTCTAATTTACAGCTTTAGCGTATATATTTGAGCATAATTATTTACTACTTGATTACATATTGATTACCGCTGAGTCCCAACTACAATCTGTAGCGTGCTAATACATAACGAAGACAATGTCACGTGACTTCGCCCAGAATATGACGTAGTCTTTTCAACAACGGACTCTTCTGTTGTCCAAAACAAGACCATCTTCAACAAGAGGTCGGGGAGGCGGGAAGGGCTTGCAAAGCTAACAAAATTGGGGGCTCAAGGCCTCTCTCACCGTTTATTGGAGCTTTGAAATCATTTGCTTCGGAAAAAAGTGGGGAGGCCATGGTCACCGCCTTGCCAAGTTTTGCTCTTGTCAAAGGTGGTCTTGTTTCGGACAACAAAGCCTGTTCCACCGAAAAAGTGGGATGCGAAAAGGGAGGTAATTCGAGGGGTTTAAATTAAACTATTTTAGTTCTTTATTCTATCTTGTCATTACCCGCAGATGACTTCAACGGCACCACAAGTTTTTTCTGGTCCCTTGCATCGCTTGTTTGTGTAAATGAATCAAATATATTTTCTAGCTTTGTCGCTGTTCTCTTTAACCAACTACATTTAAAATTTTTGAGTAAATTATGAGCTACCATTCTTGTGTCGCCAGTCAGCCATGTTTCTTCATTAATTGAAGCCTGATAAGTATCATTTCTTTGAAAATTTTAGCGAAAGCTGATCCCCGGCCATTGGTCTGGTGGTGCAGACGTGGCAAACGGAGAGTTTGCAGGCATGTATGGAGATGTAGAAAAATCTTTTGGAAAAAGGTTTGTGGCTATAGACGGGTTTGCCACTGTGAGTGTCCCGCGGGCACATACTTTGGTTGCGTTTGGCTGTGGAAGGGAAAATGTTTCAAAGTAATTGATGCAAGATTTTGCTTTGGGAACAAAGAATGCAAATGTCGTCCTAGATTAAAAGGCGATGCAGTGGAAGATCATGGAGATTTCCCTATCGAAGAATCTGGCCCAAGAGGTGAAAAAAAATTTTATTTTGATATTCTTCCTGTAGCGACGCCAAGGGGGCATACTTCACCCCTCTCCCCTGTTTTCGGAAGGATCAATTTTGTATTTCCTCTAAATTTGATGAGGAATGGTAGGGGAGGAGTAATATTTTGACAGCGCACTTTTTGTGATGTAATCCTGTGATTTTAAGCCTGCCTTTATGAAACCAAAAGTTAGCTATGGGCGTCCCCTTCGGATAAAATTTGCGTTCCCTGTTGGTAAAGGGGCATGGCGTAAATTTTTTTTGTTTTGTCACCTCCTAGAGCTTAGTGGCTAGCACCGCTTTTGTTTACGCAATTCACAGATATTTTAAGATATTCACAGATATTTCTAAAACAAATTCAGAGCTTGTTATTGAACGACATCAGTGGCAAAACATCTTGCAATCTTTTGATTCTTTGTATAAAGCACATGGCAATTAACAAACACGAGTAAAAATCTCCTAGCCCTTGTACCATTCATGAATATTTTAAACCAAGACACGTAGCCTAATTTGCAGTGGCGTAGCCGGGGTTGAATGATCTGAGGGGCAAAGAATAGTCCGATAACAGGAGGTCTGGGGATTTACCCCCAGGAAAATGTTTGCATCTCACACTCTTAATAATCTGGGAAATGCACTAATTTGTTAATATGTTTGAACAAAGCCAATATTTTTTGGTCGCAATGGTTGGTTAATCAAACACAATAAAATTTATATGTAGCTTTTTGTGGCTCAACCTTTTCATTTTACAACTGGTTTTTTTCTTCACAATTTCTCATACGTTTTCCAGTTTTTGGAATTAAAAAATTTTCAGCTACTAGGTTTTTAACGATTCAAGCATTTCAGCATTTTAGTATATATTTCATGGGGAATGTCTAAAGAACGTGAATGACTTTCTAGATAAACGGCGCATTTTAGATTAGCTTAAAATACAATGCAGCAAATTTCTTACAGTCATTTTAATATTGCAATCGTTCAAAACGTTGTGCTTATCTCTAGAATACCCCCCCCCCCCACCTGAGGTACTAAAAATCACGTCAGTTCTCTCAGCTTCTCTCCAATCACAGTCAAGTTTTCCAATATCTTATTTTTGCATTTACAGATCAAGTTTTTTAATTTTTCTACATTTCTATCGCTTTGCCTATTACACAAAACCAGTTAAAACACTTTCTTTCTTCACCCGTATGAGAGAGAGTAAAAAAATACTATCAATTTTCTATTGTTTTAGAGCGAAGGGAATTGATTGCATAAAGATGATGAAATTTCTCATCCCTGGCTGAGTCGCTGCCAATAACATTGAAAGCCTTTTTGCTCATTTTTTTATTTTTGCTGAAAATTTTTGATTTTGTCATCAAAAGTAATGCTATGCATTTTATGTCTTTTTGCTCGAATAATTTTTTCCATTTTAAAATGTTGTTTTTCTTTCCCAAGTCCTTTTCACATTAATAGCAGGCAACCAGTAACGATTTACTGTTGTGTATACACCATAACAATATTTTCAAAGATTTAATTAAGAAATTTCTTATTTCAGCTAAAAGCAAAAAAGATGGAATGATAGAGCAAACAAATTTTCAATCGTAATATTGCAGTATAAAATCATTGCAAATGACATGGCTAAAACAAAGTAAATACTCTCTGGAAGTAAAATTTGTCATAATTGAGACTTAAGCTACGTAGTGAAGTGATATTCACAGTAAGCTTTAGGACTCTTCGTTTCTAGTTTATCCCTTAATTTTCTTCCTTGCCACAGATGATATCTTTGTGGCTGAGAAATGTATAAGGCTCTTGAAGTAATATGTTTCTTCAGTGAGTCTTATTTTGATCATAATAATTTGTCATTGTGCTCGGAGGCTGAAAGGTTTGGAGACTAGACATTCCAAAAGCCAAGGGTAATATGATATTGCACGGGTTTTTAGGATAGACGCTTATTCGAGGGATGGGCACTTATTTTAGGGGGGCGCTTTTTTAATAGTTTCACATCTTGGGTGGGTGCTTATTCGAGGGGGCGCTTATTTGAAGGGGGCACTTATTCGAGGCATTACGGTAAAATCTCAATGGTCTGTACAGTGTTGCCACGCTCGACTCATCGTTTCTCCCTACTGCACAGGCGATTTCTACCTACTTCCACCTACGCATGTTAGCGTGGATTCTCCCCTCAAATCCCTACATTTTTCAAAATATCCCTACGTTTTTACCCACGTCCACCATTGCTTCTAAGAACAACTTTCAGCGAAAGTCAGTTTAAAAAGCCATAAAGATTGAGGAGCGAAAAATTGTTCAACTATAAAAAGTAATGCTTTTGTAAGATATTACTTTGAAGTAAAATATGGTTTCGTGTCTTTTTGCGGAATATCTTACTTCTTGCATTTGCATGAAAAGTCAGTGGAAATCGATGTTCAAAGCTATGGAAAGCAAGCAATCTAATTGCTTGGCCTCAAACAAATATAAATCTCTACAATTTCCAGAAAACTACCTACTTTTCTTGATTTATCCCGCACGTTTTCCCTACAATCTATAAACTTCTGAAAATCCCCAAAGTACAGTAGGTAGAAATTCTTACGTATGGCAACACTTGGTCTGTATCTAAAAAAAACAAAGGTGAAAAGGAGGCCAACAGGTGCATATCTATAAACGAGGTTTCATTCTGTATTTGAATCACGAAACATGTTTTGGTGAGCGAAGATGTACTGAAGAAGTGTCAACCGGTAATAAATTTGCAGCTGCTTACTGGCGGGTCGTTGGCAATCGAATCTCAAACATTTCGTGTATGAATCTTAGTCTCATTTCGAAGCCATTTGTTTTTAGGGTTGTCAGTTTGGACACCTCAACATCACGCGAAAATTCACCGAACCAAACATTAAAGTACCTGCAAAAAATCAAAAAAAAGCCACAGAATCTGTCAAAGTCCGTTCCCAGCGTAGAAGGCTTGCTATCTTTTGCAAGAGATTCATTTGATTTATTAAGCCGCTCAAGCTATTCACAGAAGCAGCAAGTTTTCAGGACTTGGTTTAGTCACTGGTGAATGAAGGAAGTCCAGCCAAACATTGTATAATTTAGGTGGAGACAGCCATCAATCAACCTTGGCTCGTGCCACTGGCCAATAATTTTATCACCAACCAGTTTATTGTTGTTGTTTTGAAAAGATTCAAAAATGTCTTTAAGGTAAGTGTATGTTTATTTACTTTTATATGTAGTCTAATATTCAATAGCTCATTACCTTTTTTAGAAATATAAATAAATAATCAATAAACAACAACTTGGTTGACGTTTTGCTGTAAACTCCTGCAGGATAAATAAATTTTTCTCATAGTTTGTGACAACACTAAAGAACACACATAAAGGTGTTTTCTGAAGAGTAAACTGTTTGACAGATTGGCTAAGGTGAATGAGAGCCTAGAAAAACGAGAACACTATATTTTACTATTCTATGTAAGGGTTATTAATAATCAATGTCAGCCTTTGCAGCTCAGGCACTTTTTAACTCACAAGCTATAGGGGATGATCAGCAGCACATGAAATTTGATTGAAAGGATATAAACTGAGGCTATATAATAGCTTACTGTAGACATTTCCCAGTGCTCTACCTCATAGTTATGTATAAAAACCATAAAATAAAAGTGAAACAACAACAGCCAATCATGCTATTGAGAAAGATAAAATTATACTCTTACACTGTTAGAAATGTTTTTTTGCTTGATTTGGACATTAGACTTTATGGAAAAGTACCTAGATAGATAGATGTAGATCTAATCGTTTTCTAAAAGGACCTTTTCTTTACTGGTCGGTAAAATTTAAGAAAACATTTCACAGGTAATATTTACTGTTTCCCTTTCTTATCAAGCATCTGCTCATCACACCCTTTTGCTTAACTGTAATACGTTTTTAGTGTAGTTATGAATTTGACTTAAATGTTAATGTTGTTAGTTATCTGTTAATGTTATTTTATCTTTTGTTATCTTAATTACAAATTATTGTAGGATCACAAGGTATGGGCACATCAAGAGGCACAACTCTGCTTGATTAGAACTGCTTCTCAGTGTCCTAAAAACTACCTTAAGATACTAGGTAGCAAATTCAAATATAAAGAAGGAAAACAAATGCAAAACTTTAAATATCTAAAAGCTTCTATTACGACATGATGCATGGTAGAATAGGACGAGTTTTCTGGATGATAAAGGAGCAAGAGCTATGGCTCTCCTCAAGTGGCCAGGCCTGTTAATGCAATATCAAATCCTTATGTTTTCAATCTTGAGATTTGCTATAAATAAATAGAATGACAGATAATATCTCCTTATTATCCAATACCTTATACCCCTATTCATTGTTTATTATCATTATGTCTGGTATTTTGTGATTTTTCTTTATCAATTCTGTATCTTCATTATCAGGTGTTGCATTTGCAGTTGGAATGTAAATATTTTACCACCAAACAAAGATGACAATCTTTTCCCATGGCTAAATCTATATGAAGATGAAGAACCAGCTGACATTTATGCCATTGGGCAAGTATTTAACTTAATTTTATGCCTGAAAATTTTACATACTGAATGCAAAGAATTCACCTCAGACTTACTTCATGTTTGCAGGGATGACATTTTCTTGGATGGGAGGCAAGAATTCATAGGGAGCAAAACTCTATTACCTCGTTTTTTGGTACCTGAAAAAATGCAAGAAAATTCTGGAGTTAGTGATGCAATTGTAAAGATAATAGTGTAATGTGCAGGATCCAACTGGACTGCTAGATAGGGATGAACACACTTTATAATTAGTATAATGTAACCAGTGTTTTGCTTTGGGGAGGGGGAGGAGGGGGAGGGGGAGGGGGAGAGAGAGGAGGAGGAAGGGGAGGGGCAAAGTCAACAAACAATCCAGCTTGCCACCCCTTCAGATGCTGTAAAATGTCCTTCCATAAACATTGCAAATGTTAAGTCAAACAGGGTTTCTTTCAAGTGACAGATGTTTATCAGCTCCCAAGCCTTTGAATTTTTGATGGCATAAACTTGCTCTTTTTGTCGATTATAGACTGCCTTCTTTTTCATCCGGATTATTGCAATCAGTTATGAGCTAGAATTCCCCTTTTTGTAATTTACCGATAATATATACTATGTACATTAAGATGTCTACAATTTTTTGGTGCTACAAAATTTCAAAATTTCTTTGAAAAAAGCAAACTTGCACACTAAAAAATAATTTATCTGACACTCCTCAGAATGTAAAACATCAGAATAAGGGGCCAAATGAACAAGATGTAAAATATACACCAAGGTGTGGATTGAAATAGGCCAAACAGAAGAATGCGAGCACATGACCGGTATAGTTGTCCAATCACTACCACATGCCAGCCTGTAGAAAAGATTCCACTGAAGTCCAAGGAAACTCCTTCTGTCTTCACAATATTGGCCTTTTTGCTTTTATGTATAAAGCCACATTAAGATGTTTCTTCCAACATTGACTTTGCTGCAGGGGCGGATTCAGGGTGTCAGACAGGTCGCATGGAAGACCGTCAGATTTTCAGAATTTAGTTTTAGTCTTTAGTCATTGAAATAAGGCAATCATGTTTACCACAATCTTTTATTTTCCTCCTTACAGATAATACATTTTGCTCTCTTTACACAATAAACACAGGACCGAACTTGGTCGATCTAACACACAATGCTACAATTTAATTCAATATAGAAAAAAATTCCAATTCCATCCTAGACCGTAAACAGTATGATTTTTAAGCATGTCGCCTGTGCCACACAAATATGCAGGGCTCTTTGTTATGCAAATATTTTGACAAATCTCACCAATCAAAACTCAAGTTTTCACATATTTGTGCAGCACGAAAAGTCTGTAAACACTATGTTAGATTACTGTGCCGCACCACTTCTGGCAAGGGAAGAAAGTGGATGAGGTTGTAAGTTGGGAAAGGGAAAAGTCCCAATTTTCTTTTTCTATACAGAAGAGGTGCACAGGAAGTGTACACTTCTGAATCTCAAAATATTTTTTTTCAACTGCGTGTTGGATTTGCTGGAAAATTTTGAAAACCTTTTAAAGGGAAAAATGTTTGACTGAACAGTTTGAACGTTTCAGGGCCCCAATCCTAATTGCTCTGGTTCTGGGGGGGCTGGGCCCCCATCATGGCTCCGCCCTTAACAATGAGGAAGGCCCCCTAGACCGCCTGCTGGGCAGTGTTAATGTGCGACCGTAAACCTTTATTTTGTATCCGCCCCTGCTTTGCTGTGGGCCTTTGCCTCAAGTTTTGCCTCTATACAACTGTACACGGCACTATTACTGACCAGCAATGTATTGTTTTAGGTTGCAAGAAGTTCCTTATGATCCTCAGTCCCTACTTTTGGATTATTATGTAAGAATTGATCCATGGACCCAAAGACTTCTTGCTTTTCTTAGATGTCATGGAATTGTAATGGTATGTGTTTTCCTGTCGCAAATTTTATGTCATAATCATGTCTTCAATGGCATTATCATCTTGTTTCTTTAGCACTTACTTAAAGCTGTGTTTAATGGTCATTTGAAGCACCTAGTTTTCTTTTATTTTAGATCGAGAAAATTCGTATGATTGGCATGTTGTTGATTATTGCCGTCAACTCAAAGCACCTGCCTTTCATACGAAATAGGAGAACAAGTTTTGTAAGAACAGCATTATGGGGCTTGTTGGTAAGTGTAAGGAGTTTACAAATTTCTTTTGGTACTATTAAAATAGGTTAGGTTCATTTGATTTTTTTTCTTTTTACTGGCATATAAAAGCATTGTAGAGTTCGCTAGTTTGATGTTATTAATGCTTTGGCCTTCCAAACTAGGAGCAGAGTATAGTTAAAAGGAAATGTATGAAGATAGCATATATAAAAGTGGAAGCTTAGCCTACTTAGTACTGTTAGTCCTCAGAGTATAAACGTCGGGTAATGACCAAAGTAAACGGAAAATATTTCACAAAGGTGTCTTGTAAGGTGAATAGGTAAACATTTTAGTTTGGATTTTAACATATAAGTAAGGCACGGCACAAAAAACATCTGATTCGCTTTTTGCAAAAGTTATGCACATGAATAAGAAATCTTTTGCGGTGCACGGCACAGTAGCAAGTTTCAGACAATAACACACGTGTCAAGCATGCTTTTATTGTACTTTTTATTGCTTGATATTTATAATTTTATAATGTTTGTTTTCAATCAAAGGTTTGGCATGATGGCATCTTTTGTCTTTGTCTTTCGCTAACTATATTTCTGCCATATGGCTGCTTGCAAAACGGCAGCTTTTCTGACAACCACCATATTCTGCATGAAACTCGGTGTTGCAGAATAACTGCAAAGGCTCTTCCTAAAGGAATTTAGTGTTTTAACAGTGTAACAGTATAACAGCATCCTTATTGAATATTTTTGCTTTAAATGTTAGTGATTTTAAAGTATGAAAAGTTAAGTTTCTAGCAAAAAGATTATCTAACGATTCCAGCAGAATAATTTCTAAAATCCACATACTTGTAACTGTATGCCTTCTTTCGAGTTTGCTTACAATTTTCTTCATAGGGTTCCAAAGGCGGTGTAGCTGTTAGAGTAGATTTATATGGTGAAAGTTTTTGCTTTGTCAATGCACACCTGACTGCAGGTGATGAATATGCAGATTATAGAAATCAGGTAGGGTGTAACCCAAATTGATCAAACTTCAAAATAACAAAACAATCTTTGAATGTTTAATGAACCGACCTTGTTCGTCCTCTACTAGTATTCATTATTAGCTAAACAAAGGTCGATAATGTTTGCGACAATTTATCCTTAAAAATGCTGGATTTTCTCACTCGGAAAATGATGTAAACCTTTCATGACAGGCCTTTTAGAGACAGTCACACAAAGGCCATACTTTTCACATTGATACGTGGGCTTATCACAAGGTCCCGCTAAATGACATTACACTTATTGCCAAATGTTGTAATGAACTGATAGTGTTCATTTTTTGGTTATCTCAGTCAAAATTTGTCATTTTACAGGAATACAACAGCATTATCAAAAGAATTTATTTTCCTGACTGTGGCACACCGCGAGTGCTTGATCATCGGTAAGTGGCTTTGAATTTGATCAATTCAAAATCTCCCTTTCTCTATTTTTTACCTGACCATCACTGGGGGCCTATTAAAGGGGATTCAAAAGCTGCAAAACCGTGCAAAAATCAGCATGAAGTCGCAATGTGCAATGAAAAGGCGCAGCTGCGATGGCAAAACGTGTCGTTGCACAAAGCAGCTAATTACCCGCCTATATGAGAAAGGCAAAACATTGCTTTTTGGTTCTCACTCTCCTTTAAAGAAAAAAGCAGTTGTTCTACTCCAAACCTTATTAAATATCTATTGACTGCATATTTTTATAGAACCGCATCCACATTCTAAAAGCCATAAACTGTTGCCGATTCACACTGGAACGCGTAAAAATCCGCAGAAGAACCATTAATATTAATAAGAGCCTTGTTGTTTTCAGAATGCGTAATACTAAACCATCTCTAGGAGCATCTCTCGCCGGCCAGTTACTGTCAAAAGCACTACAAGTTGATCCTTCCCTTTGGTATTATTGAAGGTGGTGTTCGTGAAATGTTTGTTTCTTCTGCTTTTATAGAAAGTTTAATCTTATCTTTTTCTTTGGTTCAGTTTAAAATATACCTTCAAATATCAATTGATTAAGACGTACTCTTTATGGCTAAATAGACGATATCTGCTGTATCTAAAAGAAGACAGAATTATGATTGCCTTCTGATATAACTGCCTTGCAGGTGGTAAGGCTCTTGCGATTACGCTCAAGACAAATTGTTTGCTAACACTTTTGAATGTCAATTAAGATTTAGCTAAGTAAAAAAGCTTCGCCGTGTTTACAATACTTAAATTATTCAGTAGCCGACCATTTTTGCGTACTTATCTTGCAGCTGGCTAATAGTTAAGTAATGCATTTGCTGTCGTAATCTGTACCGATATATCAAGGATCATAATAAATTCCCTATATGCTTTTGCTTATAATTAAACCGGCCACTTGACTGTGCAGACTATTGAAAACTGTAGAGAACCTTAGAAAGTAAAGGGTCTGTTTACCACTTACCCGTGGAAGGTTTTACCACAGGGCTTGAATCTCTGTGTGTGAAGGAAGAACCACAGGATAGGCTGTCCGCAGGATTCTGTGAATCTTGCCAGGAGTATAATAGAAATGCGAAGATAAAATTCAGGAACAAACCAAAACGGCGACTAGAACCCAATGTAATAAGATAAATTTTCAAAGTAAATTAAATTTAACGAATACTAATATTTCGCCCCAGCACCCAGGGCTTCATCAGAGTAAACGAAACGAATCACTGCCCTCCTTGTTCTACCAGAGATGAAACGTTAATCAATTTTCAATCATACTCAACTAACACATATATAAACACAGTTTCAATGGCACAGTCACTATCCAATGTGTCCATCTTTCCAATGTGTCCAATAAATGATGACATTGAAGATACGGAACACTTCTTGCTGCATTGCAATTCTAATAGAGGACAGAATCGGTAGTCTTTTTGCTCGTCTTAATGATGTGCTCCAAACTGAACCTAAGAAAAAAAATTTTCTCCAGCCTCTGTTTTAAGGGGATTAACATTTTTTGGAAGTGAACTCATTTATTTTGAACTTAACGATTAAATTCATTCTGGAATCAGAACGCCCGAATAAAGACATACTCCCCCCTTAAATACCCTAGTTTCCCCAAAAGATTAACTTTTAGTTACACCTTGTGCATTTATCTCTAACATATTGCTCCGGCTGTTTTCATTGTTTTTGTTTTCTATGTAACTGAATTTTGGTAGTCGTGCAATTTTGCTCCTAATGGTATCGTCTTGGTAATCTTGTGTTGTTGTAATGTAATAAGTAGTTTGAAGTGTAGGATAAAAACGTTTATCCAAATAGAATGTGACGTCATGGGAATATATTTTTCGAATTGCATATGCTTTTAATAACGCAAACCTTTAAGTCTTTTTTCCTTTCATCACATAACATGAAAAGACATCACGAACTACCTCTAAATATGCAAAGTCATCAGAGTATGTTAAAAGTTATGGCCAATGAAAGTTTAAAATTTCCTAACGGCTTGCTGTTGTTTTGACTGTGTTCATAAAGTTATGATCAGAGACCAAATTGCAATGATTTGATATGGGACTAGGCTGTACTTATGAGGCCAAAGCTCAGGTAATAGGTAAAGCCATGGAAACAGAGTCTGTATTATTGAGCAAATGTTGTTAGTGTGATTTGAAATGTTGTCGAGAGAAAAAGCACACGCTCCGAAAAGCGTCCTAAAAGTGCGGCAAAACTAAACCTTCTTGTATGACATTTTTGCAAGGAGGAAAAACATTTTTTTTCATTAATTAAATTGCCGTTGTCAAAACCTGTCTGACAACTTGGCGATCTGATTTTTGCGATTCACTGTGCACAGAACAGTGTATCTCTCCGTATTAATTTCCCCAACATTGATTTGAATTGACCGACCACATCAAGCAAAACATTGTCCCATATGAGATAAGATCGTGCGAAATGTTTGATGATTGTCAAACGTTTGTGTTACAAAGTTTGATTGATTTCACCTTGTGACAATTTTGGCCAAACTAGGAAAAAATTTTGTGCTTTTTGTGAAACACGAATGTCATATGACAATGCTCGATAGTTTGACCGTACCTCGATGTTTTGAAATCGATATTCAATTTTCAAAATTTTATGCTAAAGTTCCTTTTCCTTTTTATTCCAGATTTGTTTTCTTTTTTGGTGACTTAAACTACCGAATCGATGAACTGGATATCGATGTGGTCAAAGATTACGTCAAAGAAAGCCAAGTACCAGTCTTGCTAAGCTATGACCAGGTGACATATGTTATGACCAAATCGAAGTTATGACTAGTATCGTAATAATTTCCCGAGCCTCTAGGTGTACTTTTTGTAATGTTTATTTCGATGATGCCTACTTTTGATAACATTTCTGTAGGCCTACATTTGATCACGTGTACTTTGATACTGCCCACTTCTTTTAACAGACCTTTACGCATATTTTGTTTTGATGGGTAAAACAGGGGTGATTTCATTAGGAGCCAACAACCGGCGAATGTCCGCCGCTTACTAACCAAACCGTCGCCGCCTACTTTCACCCTCACTTTAGTAAGACTGAACAAATTTTAGTAAACTTATAAATGCCTACTTCTAAATGCGAGCCTTCTACTTTAAAAATTAATAAAAACCCTGGTAAAGTAATGCCAAACTTTTTTTTGCTTGATGGATTCTCTTTAATTTGGCCATATGTTATAACTTCAAAAGCAAAATCGCCTCTTATTGTTGATAATGTTCCGCGGTGCTGGGAAATTTCTGCTACGAATACAACTGAATCCGTTATATATGTTTTTCATGCTGTCTACCTTACGTTTATTCTCTCTATTGTTGCCGTTTGGAGCCATTAGAAAATGTTTAATTACAATGCGCCTTTTTGGTATAAATATTAAAAAGACAACTTTTTTGTCAACTACAATTGAATGTTATTTGATATGATTTGGTAATTATTCGCGGAGATAATGCAGTAAAACAAAAAAGCCTTTTTTATAAAGCCAAGAAAACCCTCTTGCTTATCCAGTCAATCATTTTTTTGTTTTTAAAGTGACTTCCTTGTAGGATTTTTACATTCTGATTTCACCAGAAGTTGAGAGATACTAAGCATATCTTGGTTAATAGAATACCGCTGTATTAAAAGGTGCTATGATGGCGCAGCAGCTAGCGTGCTAGCCTTCTATGCGAAAGAATCTAAGCTCAGCTCTCGGCTCGAAAGTAGAATTCAGTGTCACTTTTCTGTCCACTCAGCAAGCAGCGAACAGGCATCTGAAATACTGATCACAATTGTTCCTACAGGCACCCATAGCCGGGTAGAATATATTGACCAGTATTTACACAAACCAACACCACGTCTTTCAACCCAACCCACCTTACCTGTCCCATCAAAATTAAAGTATGAAACCAAACTTTCTTGAGAAATTATTTTAATCTCAATAAATCTATCTTTCCTTTTAAGCTTGTTAAAAGCAAGAAGGCTGGCAAATGCTTTGAAGGTTTTGAAGAAGGAACCATAAGTTTCTCGCCGACTTACAAGTACGATTTAGGGACAAATAACTTTGATACGAGGTAACATATTTTCTCTTCAAATTCAGTTCTAGGAACCACCAACATCTTGTTGTTGTCACTTCTCGCATGATACTTAATTGTGTAAACTCGAACCTTTTTATTGTTTTCTGAAGGTACTTCTTTAACCAGTCAAAATTTAATTTTCATTCTAAGCTGAAAAAGTTATTTTCTCGTATATATTTCATTTTGGGGCCCCAGCATATAACATCAACTTGTTTCAGTGACATCAGCTGAAGACAATCATGCCATTGTTTATGTCTATTCAAAAAAATGCTTTCTATTCAAAAAATGCTTTCTATTCAAAAAAATGCGATTGTTCTTGTGGTCAAAGCCTAAACGAGGAAAGAGAAAGTACCCCTTTTGAAATAGTATAGGATGATTTTTGTTCAAATGATTATTGGCTTTGGCCTTGTACAAATCAAATGCTAGTGCTAAATTATCAGAGTATGTTCTTACAGTGCCAAAGAAGTTCCCTCAGATCCAGGTCTGACCCTTGGTTTAAAAGATGTATTCGGAGTTGTTGTTTCGAAGCAATTTTTCTCTCCTGCACTTATTGCCTATACCTAAGCTGTTTGCAAGGTATAGTCTTTTTATATGGCAATGTTCGTTGTTACGGTTTCTCGTTTTTGCTATTGTTAGTTGTCAGTTGTAAAAGCTTAAGTAGTAATAGCTTAAATCATAATCATAACTTGATGTGGATGATTGTGCAAATGTTTATGAGGCCATCAAACATATCTCTCTGATCTAGAAAATGGGTTGGCTACTTTTTTCGCAGCGAAAAGTTAAGGAAACCTGCCTGGTGTGACAGAGTTCTTTGGAAAGAGAAGCCAGCTGGGGATCCTTGTGTACAACTCTACTCATATACGTCTTTAGATTCATACACTAGTTCAGATCACAAGCCTGTTAGAGCGGAATTCTCGATCAAACTTGAGGTAATATTCTTTTGTACATACCTGTTCTTTCAGAATTTTTCTGATTGCGTGATACGTAGACAAAAACATCTGAAAATATTCTTTGAATAAAACATCAGTTTATTGGAAATTTTTAAGACTACAATTCATAAAAAAAGATAATGAAGGGAATTTAAAATGTCACATATCACAAGAACGAAAGTTTTACAAGCACATGCTTCATTTGATGTGAAGTATTTGCGGTGTAGCTACTTAGAATCATCTGTTTCTTACACCAGTGCGAGTGAAGCTCGTTTTATACGGCATTGGACACGCTGTAACCGACCGATTCATTGTGATCTTCACTATTCTGAAATTTAGATTTTTAAATCAGACGAAATCGTGCCTGATATTAGAATTTGACACTAAATTGCTGTTATCTGAACTGTTTAAGTCTTTGCTGTTCAAAGTTTATAAGTATGGATGTCTGCTTCTATAGCTCCAAGAGACACTGTCTGTTTCTTGTTGGAAAGCCGTAGTAATATTTTAGCTTAAAGATGATATAAAATTTTGATATGTAAGAATCGTTATGTTGCTGTTTCGCTGCGTAAGTTTTTAAATAGCCTACAATGTTTGCCAAAAGTATTTAGAGTACCCATACAGTTTCAATCAATTATTAATCTATTTGCAATCTACTCCTATACGAACATATGAGTTGCCGTCCTATTTCTAAAATACAGGTTACTTTTGAAAAGTGTATTTCTATGGCGTGTTATTCAGCATTGTTAGAAGTAGGTAAAGGAAAACTGCTAACGTGAACAACAAAATGCTCTTTGTGTTCAACAACCTTTGGTAGATACTGTAGGTCACCACTATTCTAATGTTTTTATATTGTTTGTCGTGTTACAATTTTTAGGCCGTGGAAACAGCAGAACCAGTATTAAAGTTTACATTAGATTCAGAGCACGAGCCATGGACTACTGAAGAGGTTCGTTTGTACCTAACTTCTCTTTCTTCTTTATTTGACTCAAATACAGTATAATCCGGTTATAACGAGGGTAAGTAAAAATTGATTAAAACCAAGCACACCTTTATCCGGGACCAAGCACACCAGTACGTTATATCCGAAAGTACGTAATAACCGAGTACGTTATAACGGGATTCTACTGTAGTATACTTTTTCGTAAGGTTTCTTAAAAACCTCTCTATTTCTCTTCAATGTCAGGTAATTAGCAGTCGTACAGTTTAAATCACTATTGTTCGATATTCAAAGCAGAAACAGTAGATTCCCACTCATAAATATGCTAAATATATTTTATCATACCATGGTGCCCTTCTTCAAAAAACGCAAAAAGATACAGTTAACCTTATATATTTATATTTAAAGGTTTCAAGGAGGCTCAAATATTTTACATTGACTTTTAATATTGTCTGATGATTTGCCTGACAATCTTGATAAAAATTTAATCGCTTAAACTTAATAAATCTTTTTACCTCCTTCAGGATGCTGTCTGTATTTTCCATGTAAAGGATTACGAAACTTCAAGCTGGGACTGGATTGGCCTGTTCAGGGTAGATTAATAGATTATTTGCTTACACCAAGCATTTCTCAATAGGTCTTTCTGTTTCAAGTTCTTTTGGCATAGTAGCCTAGTGGAAAAACTGGCTAGGGTCAATGTGATTAGGACACTTGGCTACCGCGCAGAAGAATGTGGACGAGACTTTTGATTCGAGTCATAGTTAGGATACTCTCATTTACTACACCCTCATCTTCACACCACCAGATTCCAGCGAGGTTTCTTTTTTTCTCAAAACAAAACAAAAATGTTTTCTCAAAACATAACCTGAAGTATGAAAGCTTCCTAAGAAAACAATGAAAGCAAAAAAGCAGTTTGATGTTTAACTTTGGTTTTTTTACTGTCCTTCCTCACAGTTGTTGACCAGGTGACCACCACAGTAACCTAACTCAGGTGAAAAAACCATGGAACACTGTTTGCTTAGACAAGGGTTCTCTCTGACAATCCACTTTTCCTATGTAAAGAATTTCAATAAAAGCCACCATTAGCTTAAGCAAAGGAAAGGCTATGATTATCGTCTCAGCTCACATGAACCAAGCTTAGATACCCCCAAAAAACTTTCTATGGCAGTTGTTGTTACCCGGGACGCCGGAACGACCAAGGGGCAAGGGGGGCAGGCTTGAGTAAAAGGGCATTTGGATGATAACTCCCAGCTTCTACTTATTCCTTCTAGTAACTGCCATTTTATTTCGGCCTTCTGTAGGTATCTTGAAAATTGGCTAACTTTTGGAATAAGGATTTATTTTGAAAAATGTTGTCATGAATTAAGCACTACAATCATAATTTTATATGAAGCACTCTGATTAATACGATTGTCTCTTATGATTATCTCTCTATTTGCTATCACGATAGGATGTTATTCGTACATTGAATTTTGAGTCGGCATGTAATTTGCACATAGTAAACGTTTTGCATAATTTGTTCAGTAGATTTTATGTTGCTTCCTATTTCAATTTCTAGACGGATTTTGCCCATTCAACTGACTACTATACATACGAATGGTCGTTGTCTGGAGCAGATGTAACTGGAAATGATGGCTGTATGATTCTTTTCGATGACGTTCCAGAAGACCATGGCACTTATCAACTGGCCTATTTCAGCAGAAAACTTAATGCTTTTCTTGGCGTGAGCCGTCCTTTTGAGGTTAGCTGCTTTGAATTCAACTTCAATAAAATCAAAATGTGTCAGGCCTCCAGCATACCTACTTTTTTATACCAGGAAACATTAAAGATTCTCAACCACTAAATCAAATTTCAGTTTATTGATTTTTGCTCCTCCATTTTTATTCTTTTGACGTGCTCTTTCCATCGAAAAATACAAGTTGGCTAAACGACACATTGGCGATAGAGATCGAATGCCCGTAGATAAGCATGTCCATTGATTTTGAGTGGTTGCCGGATCATTAAAATCTTTCGGATTTATTTACTATCTGAAATTGTTTTGTTCCTCGTTGATCCTTCAATCTTTTGATCCAACAAAGTGTTTTTCTTGTTTTTTTTATTTTTTATATTTGTTTTGTTATTTTTTTGGAAAATATAACATTGCACAAGGGTCCCCGAGCATAGCTTTCTTAAGGGCCCAAATCTTTCTTAAGGGCTTAAGGGCCACTGGTGTCGAGAAAGATTTCTTAAGGCAAGCTTGCACATATCTGTTACGTAAGTCCAAAATCAATGCTGGTTGACTTTAAACTCAACTTTTTGTATGACTGACCCTTAATCGAGGTTTTGTTTTGTCTTGACCAATCAGATTTCCAGCCTGGGAGACGTGAAAGAGCTCTAAAAATTCATTTCGACCTTCCTTATTTTGGTATAGGCCAACCAAATCGAATGCAGTCTTCCTCACGTCTTTCCACATGATGTATTACAATTACATCAATTGACGGATTTCTTTTTTGAAGCAGAAACCTACAAACATTATATAGCTTATTTTGCTTCAATAGCAGTACCCTGTAAACATCAAATTTTCTCTCGCATCTTTTTCCAAAAAGCTCTAGGAACTGGAAATCTCTCTACATCGTCTTGTAACTTGATCCTACAGGGAGCCCCTAATGAAAGTTCAACTAAATTTGCTTTGTCTTAAAATGGAAATTTTTATTTCAGATCGCCTTCCAACCGGATGACCTTAACGAAGCTTCAATGGAGGTACCACCACCTCAAGATGTTGCGCAACAGGTCTGAGATTACACAGCAGAAATTATACAAAATGAAGAAGTTTCTAAACGTCGCAAGTGTTTGAAGGACTTTTCCATTTAAATTGTTATTACTTCTATATTTTATTCTTATTGTTCCTATGTACCTAACCACGCATCTCAGAATTATTTATCAAAATATCTCTTATTATTTTTTTTTCTTAATTAAATACTGTGGTTTTTAAAATTTTAGCGAGTCTATGATTTGTTTATTATAGGAAGGTGTTCATGAGCAAATTAAAATATTGTACTTAACATATTGCCCAGGGATAATATTTGATAGATAAGCCAGGGTGATTGGTTTTGACAATTTAATTTTTAGCCTATAAAGCTATTCTCGTTAAAACGATATTTATACGTCCAGATATTAATTTATTCGGGAGAAAACTAGGGGGTTAGGGAGGAAACTTTAACACAACTTATTTGCCCCCTGCCTTGTAACCAGAGATCAATCGACGACTTTTACGTAACAACTGAATAGCATAGGTGTATCTGACAGTAGAATTCAATGTGTACAGGAACCATGTGCCATGAATCTAAATATCAATGTGTGCGGCGTTTATTTCAGTGAAGCTTTCATTTTCACTTTTATGGGGAAAGGCGTTGATTGGAAGTCAGGCGTTTCCTAAAAGAAATACCATTTTACTTTTATTCTTTTGTGTATAAATTTTTATTGATCGATGTCTTAAAAAGAAACGCTTTGCTCAAATCTGAGTTGCTATTAGAAGACTGGAAGAGACTTGAACACAGACGTATTCTACAGCTACCAACATTGAACAAGATAGAAATATCTTTTCTTATAAGTTTTATTCATGTTCCACTTAGTTTTTCTGGAGATAATTTTGTGGTATATAACTCTAATCTGAACCTAGACACGTGACAAACTAAACTTATATAAAATATTTTGAAATATTGTATTGTTGTAAGGAAACAACTGCAGAAAATATTAGCGTCTACTACTTCATCTCTGATCTTTTACCATTTATTTGGAAAAAGATTGTGATTTACTCGAATAAACGAGTCTTTTCTAGTTTGACAATGCAAAAATACATCTTAAACTTTGAAACAGTCTTAAGTGAATTAGCATTGTTGGATTTTATCCATTGACAGGACCAAATTCTCAAATTTGCTTGAAACAAACCCCCCCCCAGGCAACGGTGCCTTCGCCAGAGGGCAGTGGGAGCAGTGGCCCCCATTGCCCTTGTAAAATTGATCACTTTTTTCGTTTTATAATTGCTTTGCCTTTTTTCTTTGTTCTTTAATTGTTTTGTGCTTTGCCCCCGTTGCCCTCTTCGAGTGCAGGCTTCCCTGCCCCAGGCCATCCTTGTTTTTTCTTGAGAATATGGCAATTTGACACGAGTGAACATGACAATGTGAATTATGAAATATTTACAAATGTGTTTTCAGTTATCGCTATTAACGTGTTTTTTCTAAATGAAAAAATATAAAGTCTAAACGACAATCTTTGTAGATTTTTACTCAAATTATTGAATTATTATTTAATTAGATTAAATTATTGTTGCTACTTCAATGGCAGCCTCGGAAGTCCTTGTATTGAAAACTATCGAGGCTGCAGGAGTTCTAAGTTCCTTGTTGATTTTTTTGCAATCGTTTTAAGTATTGATGTATTGTTCTGATAAGCGTCAAAGTTGCGGTTCCTTAGGGGGTCAGGCTCCTGAAAAGAAAATTCACCAGCAGAACAGTTTCATTTCTATTTCACATACCATCAGGGGATTTTATCGACCAATATCTAGCAAAATTAGGGGCTGCAGCCCCCGCGCTCTTTTAAATGAAAGCATTCATCCCTGCTGCGCTGCAATGCTTACGAGCCTCGTATTGAAAGGGCGGGAAAATCAGAATATGGTCAATTTGTCGGGTTTTGATCAGCCCATGCCTGGTAATCCGACATAAGAGGCACAAAATACTCACTCTGGAGAAGGTGACTGGTGTAGGATCAAGGAGAGAAGTAAATATAATAAATTTGTTCTCATTTCCAAGCTTATTTTACGGTGTATTTTTATTTAAGATGCTTATAAGGCAATTGAAGTCTTATTCTATGTTCCGACCAATTGTTTTTCGCATTTTCCAAAAATAGATCATGGAATTGGAAGTCTGCCGAAATCTCATGTTGTTTAAGCCGCCAGACAGCGAATTACCCCATTTTCAAAATTTAGCTTTTCCTATACATCCCATTGGAATTTGTTGCTCTAGTGAAATTTTTTTCGCTACAGCAGCAAATTCCGGTCAAATCTAAAGAAATATCTAAATATTCAAAACAAAGTGACTCATGACCGAAAGGTCCAAACAACATGAAGTTCTCAATATAAACTAATTTCAAGATGAAGATTTCAAATCCGACGTCCATTTTTGGGAAATGTCTGTAGATAGCGAGATGCAGAATAGATGATATCAACCCGGAACGGCAAATTCTTTCATTGCTTTTCTCTTGAGGTATGATAACGTCAAAGCCAATGTCTTTCCCTATGTATTGACTTTAACGTCAAAGCCTATGTCTTTCCCTATGTATTGACTTTAAAGCATTTTTAGACTACTAAAGTAGAGTTTCAAAGTAAAGCAGAGTATTACTCACAGCTACATCCAAGCATAGTCAATAGAAAGGAGGACTTTGGTCAATAGTCCTCCTTTTTATTGACTATGATCCCCAGGGTTCATTCCATGTACTTAGGCCCAAAGATCTTCGGCGTTCCTAAAGAGGTTTTTTCGGCGTAAGAGGTTCTTTCGGCGTTCGGCGTGCAAACATATAAAAACATTTTTGGCGTACTAAAATCTTCGTTAGTTGGCATGCTAAACATAAAGCCATGTACATAGTTAACGTAAAATAAAGACTCATACACCACAGTTTTCTTTAATAATCCGTTTTCTTTGTCTGGTGCAACAATGTTTACAGTTTTACTATCTGCTTTTATATTTTCGGCGTACCTAAACAAATGCCCCGGTGAACCTGGTATGATCCAAGGTAAAATTAAGGGTCTTAACATGCAACTCACAGGGCAACGCACACTAGTTTTGATTCCACTTGCAGCTTGTACCCCCAAACTAAACTCCATGTCAGCATGTTTTCCATGTTGTATGTAGATTTAGTTGTTCCAATCTATGTTGTATTTCCATTATATGTTGTATAACTGTCGCACTGGCAATCTCTTAGAAACAATGATTGTTTACCAAAGGTATATTCCTTCATATATTCGAATCAAACAATTCAAAACTATTCAATACATCTCTTAACCTCTAAAGAAACTTCTCAAATTTACAAAATGATAGTCATGATATCAATATGATGGTAATCTTATGATTTGTTTGTAACCTAAATGCTGGAGGTTACATTGCTTATTACATTGAGTGGATTCATACGTCTTGCTATGTCTATTCCTGTTTCGGAAAAAAATCCTTTCCAGTATACATGCAGGGGCATAGCCAAACAAATTGTTTTAAGAGGTGAAGAGGTGATTTTTGCCAACAAAAAGGGCATGCCTTACTCTTTAAGAGGTCAAAAGTGAGTCAGGTCAAAATATAAAAGCTCCTACATGCTACTTTTATGTGTTTCTGTTGAAAAGTTTATACTCTAGTGCCATACTTTGAAAGTTCACAGAAAATGTTAATATGTTATAATTGTTGCAAAAATTACATCTTTTGCCTATCAAAACTCTCAATGTTGCAACAAACAAAATATTGGGGTACTGCACCCCACCCTCTTTGGTGATGCTCCTGGATACATAAAGTGTACTGGCTTACCCAAACTAGCATTTCTCCAAATTCTAGACCCAAAAGTACCCGTATCTCACTGATCTTCAGTACAGTAGAGTAAACCTTTTGAAACTGGGCTTAAGTAACCATTATAAGAATTAAATTATATTGTAGTATATTTTTGTTTTGTGTATGCTATCAAATCAAAGTGAAATATTGCTCATTTTTCTAATTCAACGAATCATAGATATAATCTAATACACTTTCTGTTTTTCATTGAAGTATGCCTTTCATACAAGGAAAAATATTCTTTTTGTGTTTTATTTACACAAAAATTTAATTATCTTTCTTCTTGCCCTTCTCTTCTTGCTTGTCTGTCTCTTTTTAAACTTTTTTTCCTTCACTTTCTTTTTACTTCAATTTTTGTGAATTTCTGCATCATTTTCTTCCTTTTCACTATTTTTCTGGTGGGAAAACTTCAATTGTTAACTTTCAAAAAATCAATACCAGTTTTTATTTATTTTAAAATTTATGAATTTCAGCGAGGAAAATTGTATTTTAGCTATTTATTTTTTTAAAAATCATATGATAGTGTCATTAAGAAAATTTGTATTTGAATTTTTAACATGTCTTGATAAAAGGCCTTTAATGAAAAATAATTTTTTTGTTTTAAATTGTTCAAAAAGTACTGATCTTTCAAAACCTGATTTATTTAAAATATTTTCATTATTCTGATTTGAAGATCACGGATCTATTGAAAACCTCAATAAATCAATATCATTTAGAGTGGTATCTTACTGACCACACTTCTTCCAAAAGACTGATCTTTACCTTCAGAGTACCATGGTCACTTCAAAATATCAATTAACCAATTGACCATGCAAATATATAAATGATTTAAAAAAACTTAATGCATTGGCTTACGATTTTTTTATCTTCTGCCTTTTCTTCAGATTTCTTCTTATTTGTCATTTTCCTAGCTTTCTTTTTCAAATCACGATCACTGCACCAGTCTTGTGTTATTGTGCATTTGCATTCAGATGCAACCTTGCACATGCATTTTTTGGCACCACTATCTGCTCCCACTACCTTTTATTGGAAAAAAATTCAATATGGCTTGTTTAAATTGTATGCTTTTATGTTTTGCTTATAGTAAATTTGAATTTTATAATTAATTGTATGCAAGGAATTTATTTAAAGCAACTTATTAACTCAGTGTTTAGTCCAGCTATTTTGTTACCAGCTCTCCTTATGCTGACTATGGTCTTTATAAAACAGCTTCATATTACAAAAAAGTAGCAAAATAATGCTGTCATAAAGATTTATTTTTAGAATTTTTGAAAATTTTGAACACTTAATGATTCTATTAAAATTCTTTTATTTTGCAAAGCAATTTAATTCAGTTGCAAACTGGCTACAATGATACCAGTGGTGGATTTAAGGGGGGCAACTAGGGGCAGTTGCCCCTCCCTCGACGAGTTGAAGCAAGTATGGCGCCCCTTTTTTGGAAATTGTGCGCCCCTTTTGAAGAATGAGAATCAGGTGAAAATTTTTTGAGACCGATAGATTAATTTGCTTCAAGGATTACTTAAAAGTTATGTTGTTTATTCCGAAAATGGACCTGAAATTGTTGTATACAGCGTTCTCTCGTCATCAATTTTTGAAACTTTTTCAGCACCCCCACTACCAACTGCCCCTCCTTCAAGTTTGCTCTGGATTCCGCCCCTGAATGATACTAATTGAAGATTTGAGTTTTGCTAATGTTTTACCATTGTTTTAGCCTTGACCTTGTTCATAAATTGTAGGACCAGGCAAAAATCAAAGATATTCAATCAGACCTGTGTTTATTTAGCAACATTTCAGCCACTTTGCTCATGTGGTCAAAATTAAAAACTCGAAAGATAGATCTTTATGATTTCATGAGTTTGCCACTCTTTCTTCAATGACAGGCACCACGGAGAGTTGAGAAAAGCGGGAGGTCTAAAAATTGTGGGGGGGGGGGGGCTAAAACCGTATTGAGAGAGGCTTTACTGGTAGTTTATTACTTATTATTTGGCATTTTTTGCAAAATGTGGGGAGGCTAAAGCCCCTCAGCCCCCCTGCCCCACGATGCCTGAATGAAAGAGATTTTTAAATGTGAATGAATTTTGTAATTGTTAGTTGATGTTTAGAGTGTATTAGAAATTCTTACCTCACCACGAGCCATGGGGTGCCTGGAAATTATCGAATTTGCAAGGTTGAGCAACATCTGAGCATCCTGTTCACTAAACTCACAAACTGACATCAGCTTTTCCATAGCACAATCCTTGTTTGATTGGACCATCCCATGGAATGCCTTTTGCTCGCTATCTACAAATGAAAATTGATGCACAACTTTCATCAATTACTCTCAAATGAACTGCGCGAATGTGAGACATTGATGATAGACTACTAATGGAGGCATCTGACCTTACAAGAAATTATGTGGCAAATAGATGTGGCAGAAAGGCAATGACGACCGTAGCCGAAAAGGTACTGCGGGAAATAGGGAGGGGGAAAAAAGCTTCTTTAGGCCATAACTTTTTAATGTCAGAAAACATTCTTTTACTTACAGGGAACGTTTTTGCTTTAATCAGGGAATGACAAATTCAAAGTGTTGTTACGTAGTGGCATTCTCAATGTCATTCTCAATGTCATTCTCATTATACCGACAAAATCCACCGCCGACGTCCTTCCAGCACCACAAAAATTTGTCTTATGGTCGGGTCGATAATTAGGGTACGTGTCTCTCTGGCATCACAATTGCTGTAAGGTTGCAAGAATACATTCGTTTTTTAAACAAATGTGTTAAAATTGTTCACCGGGTTATTCCGAACATTTTTTTGATGTACTGGTATTAAATCAACGGGCACCCCAAAATAAGGGAACCTCCAAACGACGTACAAATAGCCTTGTCATGAAAACCCTGGTTCCATGCATATCCATTAAATGGAGACTACAATGCAATACAAAATGATTCTGTATATTTGTGGTCATGTTAATGTTTCCTGCCTGATATAATAAAGCTAGCTATAAGTCAAACTCAATGCTTTATACTCACTGCAAGATCCCCAAGAGCTTGATGGAGCAAACATTCCTGAAATTGGGTTGGTCATCACAGGCAAACGAATTGTTATACCTAGAATGAACAAATATGTGTTAAGACAACTTTCTCAGCTCAAGCGAATAACACATATTTGATTTTGCAGAACCTTTGAAATCCTCTTTTGTATTTTTCTGTCCTCATCGGTATACACTGCTGAATTCCGTTAAGTTGGACCTTTAAGTGGAAAGGAAATGGTCGGACTCAGCTAATGCCCGGGGTAGGATTTTTCACTTGAATAAGGAAGGAAAGTAAAATGAAATCGACATGGCAAAAGTCCGAGTTATATGGTGTACACTCTTTTTTTTTATATAAGAACACGAGCCTCAAAATTGGTCAAAAGTTAAGAACAAATTAAGAACAAGCTGAAGCTGAGCTTCTGCAAAATGCAATTTTGAACAACATTTTTTCTCAAAATCGAGGATTTTTAGCGATGTGTGGGTGCTTTTTCGTCGAATATCCAAACTTTTCGGCAAATGAAGGTTGTCTTACTCACTTTGTTGGCAAATGAGGCCTGAACACCTTCCTAGAGCGAAAAAGCTAGCACTCGCACTGCTTACACCCTATTAGATTAAGAACAAATTAAGAACAATTCAGCCTCAGATTTTCGAAAAAAATAAGAACAGTCAGCCTGAACTTAAATTTACTGGTTCTTATAAAAAAAGAGTGTACCACTTAATAGGAATTAAATAAATATTTATTAGTGACTATTTCTACATTTTTCGCAAGTCATGATCCAAAGTTTACATTTTGCCACTTTTCTCTGCTTTTCAAATTTATTTTTACCTGTTTACTTCAATCATCGGAATTTCACATGATGATGCCATCATCATTATAATCATGATGATGATGCTGCCATAATCACTCCTGGCGGATGGCCTCCACAAGCGCTTCCTCTCTCCTTTCCTGCCTTTCGCTCGAAACGTTGCATAACAGAGCAATGCCTTTTAGGTATTTTTTTATCAATTTCGAAATTTTTTTAAAGCAATTTCCTCAAGCAGCATATTTTGTAACGGGAGTTTTTTTGTAAGAATGAGAATCGATCTGATCATTCTTACAAATCGATCTGATCAGCCACCCCCCCCCCCCCTAAAGGTTTTTCACCGGATGTCGAGAAATTGAAAAATCGACTTCATGGAAAACTGGGGTAAACATGTCCATGTTTCTGCACCATATGTCATTGCTGGCAACATCAGAGTGCTCATGATTTTCTTCTTGAGGCACATGGACATTTTTTGACATTTAAAGAATTTTATATTGCTATCAATATCCATTTTTCGATATTTTCATCAAATTTGTCAATATCTATATTATATGCCATTCTATATCTATATCTATATTATATTGTCAATATCTAGTTGATGTGCTATTCATTAGCACTTGTGATATCTCGTTATTGCTACCTATTGAACCTGGTATTATTTCAGGACCAACTGCAAGGAATTCCGTATAACTGATACTCCTGATATGCTACTAGCTGATCATTAGTTAACTTTAAAGAGTTTCTTTATACAAACAATCTTTTGGTGGTACAATACTTAATAATGGCTTTGAAAAAAGCAAATATTTGAGCATACTAAAGCTTTTTGTCTGTCACTCTTCAGAGTATAAAATGTCAGAACATAGAACGAAAACTCTGCGCTAGGAAATACATTTACCCTGTTGTGGGTCGAAATAGGCCAATCAGAAACACATGCACATGACTGTTGAGGTTACCCAATCAGAGTTTCGTTCAATGTTCTAACGTTTTATCTTCTGAAGAGTGCCAGATGAAAGCCTTAGTATACTCATATGTTTGCGTTTTTCAAAGCCGCTTTTAAGTTTCTTTATGCCGAAACTGCTTACGTTGATGAGAAAAATTGACAAAAATCGAGCAATCACCTTGACAAGTTGCTATAAAAGCAAGAAAGATGGGAACAATGAATGACGTCATCTTGAGGATTTCTCTGTAAAATAAAGACACTCAGTCTAACGATAACAGTTGTCAATTTAAGCTGCGTTTCGATATTCCCAAATAGGATAAATTGATAAGAGAAAAAACCAATGAAAATTGAGATAATTCAATTTGTGTGGCAGATTTTAAGAAGAAAAATTATTCCTTAGACAAGAATAACATAATCCTGCAAGCAAACGATGTAACAATCTTAGCAAAGGCTTCAAATATAAATTACTGAGCATTTGGCCGAACCTCAACTTTCAACACGGCCCAACAATGGTTACTGGAGTGGTCTTCTTATCAATTCTTAACTTATGAATCGTTCGTTGAGTTATTTAGTTGACATTATAACCACCCTTCCCATCTATAAGCAGGTCACACAATCTCCACCCTGGGTGCCAGAATCTCTATTATTTAGTCTCAGAAATATAGTTCGAAACTAGTCACAGAATACTTTTTGAGCGAGATTCTTTGCCACCGTAGCTGTCTACAATACATTATCCCCGGATTCACGAGGCTCACAATTTCAAATAATAGTTTTAATCAACATACAAATGTTGTTTGTGAATGATTCATACTAGCTTGTTCATTGTATCTTAAATTTCCGAAAGTTGCGATGAATGTTGAATCGAAATTCTTTGAAAAAAGTTAGCAGTTACGCTAGCGCAGGCAGAGCTTTTGCAACAACCGAGATAGTTTATCAAAAGGTAAAAATACAGGCAAAGAAGGATTTTAAGGCCAATACTTACCACTGTATAGATGTGGTTTTCAGTTAATATTCAGTTAATAATCTGGCTTAACACCTCAATAAAAAGGTTTTACAGTATTGCTCAAAGCACAAACATAGATGAGCTAACTTTCTGTGCCTTGTGAACTTGTCCGTGACCATTGGTTCTGTCAAATTTTGATTCAAATTGAAACAGTAAGATTCATGCAACCTGCTCAGCACAAAGCTAGCTCCACCGTCTTTCATTGAGAAAATCACAGTCACAATTGTTTGTGGTATGGCAACAAAGTTTACCAACTTACTGAACATGGATAAAACTTGCTTTGTCCCTATTATACTTACCATTTGGCAGTTTTACTAACCAACAAACGGTTTTACCGAACAACTCATGAAAAAACCGCCACAACCTATACACTCCCTCTGTCAGTTACGTAGCTAAAGTCTCCATGCTTACGCTTCAGAAATATTTTGATCTAGTCACAGGACTACGCTTCAGAAATTTAGTCAAAGAAATATTTTTCTCCTTCCTAACTGCATCGGTCTACAATACCCTATCCCCGGTTTCATTGAGATCTTTTATCAGCTAAGCCCCTGCGCTGGTGATGGTGATTGTTCCTTGACAAACACATTTACAGCAATATTTGCAATCACGATTTGCTGATTGTGCTCGATATATTATTGACATATGTTGAGGCAGATAGGCACGCGAAAAAGATTTAATGAATTCCTCATATAACTGAATTGATGCTAAAATACATTTAACAACGATTGGCTGGATTTTACTTTTAAATTTCTTCAATGTTCGTTGCCCTTTTTGCTCATTTTAGCACCAATCTTGTGTGATCTGGCATTTGCATTCAGATGCAACTTTGCACATGCATTTCTTTGCATCCTGGTCTGCTCCGATTATCTTGAATTAGAAGAAATTTGAAACATTAGTCTAACATTTGTATAAGTATAATTCCTGCTAGCCAGTATGTTATTTTATTCTGTAGTCTTTTTTAGTATTTTGGCATTAATCACTATCACACTAGAATGACACCATATGAAGGTGATGTTTTATACGATCCAAACAACTTTTTGGGGTCACAAAATATAAAAATGTATTGAAAAAAAGCAAACATTTAAAACATTTTTAAGAAACTTGAGCTTTGCGTCCAGTATTTTCACAGCATAAATCGTCAGAAAAATGACCGAAAATTTTGAAAGTGAATGATTTGTACGCTCTGTGCTAAATTAGTACATGAAAATGTCTCTCCTACAGTCTAGATACGACCTATCTTCATACCGTGTATCTCCTAGTCATAAAAAAATAATAAGTGACATAACCCATAATGTTTTCGTAAATGCAGTAAAACCATATTTGCGATAATACCAAGTTGCATATGAAAATAAATCTTTATTGCTCGGCATCAATATCATTTCTTTACACCGTATTAGGAATATGAAGCTTCAATAGAAAATTTCATCAAAAGCCATACAAGTATTTCTTACTTCTTTTAGAAAGTTAATATTGGATGAGACAGCCATCGTGAACATAGACGCAAATTTGAAGAACAGCAATAAAGAATGTAAGTTTTAATTTTTCATTAAAACCTACCTCTCCTCTGGCCATCGGATGTCTACTGACAATTGAGTTAGCCAGGCGGAAGAGCAACTCTGCTTGATCATCCCCAAACTTACATATGGATTTGAGTTTTTTCATTGAGCATCCCTTGTTTGATTCAACAAGTCCATGGTATGCCTTCTGCTCACTATCTAAAACGAGAAACCAGCCTTTGGGTGTGGGATGTGGGGCAGGATTCGGAGGTAGGATGTGGGGTGTAGGCTGTTAGTCGCCTCCCTGTACTCAATTTTGTTTGCTAGCTTAGTTGCCAAAGAACAATTTTGGAAATATTCTAGCAGTTAATTGGAATCGATCTACATAAAGATATACTGCTTGCATCCAAATCTTCGCTCGTCCGAAGCCAAGTTCGTATAGAGGAATTTTGCAGAAATCATACCGCATGTACGCGGATGGGCATTTGTGAGTGCACAAACGAGGTCAAAGTAGAACACCGTAGAAAGATTACAAAGGAACTAATATCGCCAGCTAGTCAGGTTATTTTTATATAATATCTGGAATTGTTAGACTACATCCATGCTAAAATAGATAGATGGCTTCCACGACTTACCGCAATTTCCCCAAGAGCTTGATGGCGCAAATATGCCTGCGATAGGTGATACCAACACAGGCAACTTAATTGTCATTCCTGCAACAAAATTAATTTTTAGCAGGATTCTTCAATCGTCGTTTTTAACTGAAGGGACAACGGCAATAACAAAGATTTGCTTGAGCTCATACAGTATAATATCGGTTATTTGAATCTCCAATAACTCAAACCTCCGATAACTGTTTTGATTTCCCTTTATCCAAACTTTTTTGGAACAATATAGTCTATAAACTGGACTGAAAGGGTAACCAACAAAAACAAGTGTTAGAAACAATTCGACATCAGAGAGTTTTAGTCAACGAAATGATAAAAAGAAAAGTGAGATTAGCTGGCCACATTATGACGGGATCATCCTGGTTCTTGGCAAGGCTTGTTTTCGAAGGTATGATTGACGGAAAAAGAGACAGGGGAATACAAAGAAGAACATGGGGAGACGATGTTAAGGAATGGAGCCGGTGTTAGAGCATTGGGAGAGCTAAACAATATTCTGTCGATAGGGATAGTTGGAGGGTCATGGTAGCCAACCTTCTGATAGAAGATGGTACCTGATGATGATGATAGTCTATATGAATACTTAGCCTTAATTTCAAGCGACAAGCATCATCAAAAGTTAAATTCTTTGTTTATTTGAGTTTTTTGGAGAGCAAAACAAATGCAAGATTCAATCTATATGTCTTGAAATATATGTATCCGACCTTTTAATCATTAACACTACAATGCGACTCATTTACATCTTGGGTCGATAAAGAATATGATAAAGAAAAAAATAAGTTAAAAACAATCTAAGGCTCAAAATAAAAAAACGTACGAATATTGAGGCTCAGCAAAAAATAAGGTATTCCTATAAAGAAAGGTGTGTTTTAATGTTCCCGGTACTTTCTTATAGAAGCATTCCTAACTGGATAGATTTTCATTGTTCCCTTGGAAGATCGAGAGTTACCGGGATTGAACTGTTGTTACATTTTATTTTTGATCACTAGCTCTGAAAACCTATGTTTGATCTAAAGGCACTGCAGGATCTACCTTATGTAAGGGGCAAGGTGGCCCAAGCTCGACTTAGGATTTTTTCTAGGGGGCTGATATATCTCTGGCAGCATTTTAATGAAACAGCTTTTTGCAAAATCAATTAAGTTATTACATATTCTCGATTTAATAACAGCAAATCAAAAACTCGAAAACTAAGTAGCCTAAATTTATGCATGTTACTTCTTTTCTTTTTCCAACATTAAATCAAAAAGGATTCTATCTAAAAAGTGATTTCACTTTTCTTATTCAAAAGCTTGATCGAAAAAACGAACTTTGCTTTTACCTTGACAAGTTGCCATGACAGCAAAAATAAGAAAAACAATGAATGTCTTCATTTTCTTGATAACTGTAGAAAAATCCAAATGTTAAAAAGCATGTGAAAACTACACTTATGAAATGCTGATGAATTCTTTTGATATCTCAAACTTAAGATATTGGAAGTAGTTTTCAGATAGAGACAATAAAAGCACAGACCTGAAAAAATTCTCGTTGCAACAGTTTCAAAATTTTAAGATCATCGCAAGTTCGAAGAAAGAAATTTTTGAAGAGACAATCGATTCGATATATTTTATTGTATGCAGTTAATAAAGCAATGCAACCGAATTGTAATAGCAAAATTTATGTCAGTTTAGATACAGTTGAATCTTTTGGGAAACCAATGAAATATGTCTTGGCTATCAAATCGAGCTTTGACGAAGCAACGTAGAAATGCAAAAATGTGGACCTTTATCTTTACGCAAATCTCTATGCTATCTTCATAAGATCTAACGTATAAAGTATTGCTATCTGCTACTTACCGGCTGAGTGACTTTGTTGTAAGTAGACCTTTTCTTCTAAGTACTGTCCGGCTATCTCTCAGGCACTTTTATAGCCCTGAACGGAGCACATGGAGATAACACCAACAAGTGTTTGTTGATTTACCTGGAAAATACATTACGTTTCTAACTTCCATATGCATTAAATTCTTATGTTATTATGTCTGGATAATCAACACTTCCAAGCAAAATTATATTTATTTCATTTTGAGATTCCTTTATCAAGGCAAAATTCAACCTCGTGACTGATTTTCTATTGCCCTTAGAAAGGAAATTGTATGTTGTGCGTTAATTACTTTTATCCATATAAAAAACATCAAGGGACAAAGATGAGATCACTGTGGTATTCCATTGTGTATCTCATCAGTATAAGAAATGATAACCTACACTTAACAGAATCTTCTGTGAGATTTTAGTATGAGAAAATCTGAAGTTAATAAGCAATCTACTTGCTGCCTCTACTTGTTTATGTTTGACAACGTATAATTTGTACAGAGCAATAGAGCTATAACACAAACAAAGCCTGATTGTGTAATCATATGTTAACTGATCAATACGTGAAACAGCATAGAGCCTTCCTGTTATAAGCCAATGCCTGTACAGCTCTATATGTACAGTTATTCTCACTAGCTGTTGTTGTGATACAGGGGTCAGAGTCCAGCATAAAAAATACAACAAAAAGATAAATGAAATGCTACAATTTCGATTTTGTATCAAAACACAACGTCTCTACAAACACGATATGTCTCGAATATAATGTTTTGTCGACTTCAACTTCTTTTTACATTTGCTACTTTCTCTTGTTTCTCAGGGTCTTCACCTGCCTCTACTTACACGTGACTTCGCATCTGCAAATTATCATACTGATCAATACACCCTAAACTTTCGCAAAGACCTTCTGTCAGAGTGTCTTATGTTTTTTCAATGCCAGTCAAAGAATTTTTGCTACAGTTAGATATAATTTGCTTTTAAGAATGATTCATTATTTGAAAACATTCAATTCCTTCGATATCAAAAAGCAAAACGCTTTCTTGAATTCATCTTTTGTTTAATGACAAAGAGTCAAAGGTTGAAAGTGGAGTGCCAACATTTTACAAATGATAATATACTGCATTCTAAAAGCCAACCGGTCAACATGCTGCAAGAATGCATTTTTAAAAGCCAGGCCTTGATTTTACGAAAGCAAGTGCTCCTTCTATGGAAACAGCTGGCTAAACAAAACTGCTGAAGTACTGACATTTTCTCCTGGAGGTTGATCACCTTGTGTTGATTCAAAAATTAAGTCAAAGGACAAAATAGTAGGCAAAGGAATGAAATGTGATGACATAGGTGCTTCGAACAAATATAGTTTGGTTTGATGTTAGCTTCGACTTTTCTTTATAACATTTGCTTACAATAGAAGGTAATGATTGTTTTTATAGTTGGCCCATATTGTATCTATCTATTGGCCTGCATTCTCAAAGGGTAAAATTTAAGAATTGTTTCTGCTAAAAACACCAGGTTATGATTTTTAAAGGGAATAAGACATGCTAAACTTAGAATACCTGGAGCGAATGCTCTTGTTTTTGGGGAGACACGAAGATACCAAAGGCTTTTTCAATGTCACACCCTTGAAGCAGTGTGAATCTGTAATAAACCTGGCACCTTATTTAATTTGAATAATGCAGAAATGGAAAATGACAGAGACAATCTTTACCAAAATCAAAGTTAAAGAAGCATCCAAAAAAGGAAATAGGAGGGAACCAAATAGGTAAAAAAGAACAGAAGAAATGCTACACGCCTTTCTTTACATTGGCTGAGGCTCTCTTTAGTATCCAGCAGATTAATGTTTAACCTTACAGCACGAAAGACGTTCAGATCTGACGGAAAAGGGATCCAATCCTCAATTTCATGAGAGGTGAGAAGGTCATATGGATATTGACCCCCGATTTCATGAAAGGTCAACATTCAAAGGTGAACAGGTTCAAGGAACTAACTTTGAATCTTATGTTCGAAGTGGTGGATGTCTGATAACAATGTCAGGCTTGGCCTCTCGGCTTACTTATCCTTTTATCTACTTTTAAAGAAAATATCAAGATACTATTTTCTCTTACTTCTCTATTTATTGTTTGTTTGGGTTAAAACATAATAGTAAGCTAATAACGATACAATTATTTCCCCTTTTTATTTTGATTACTCGCTACCTCTGGGAACATATTGCTATAGAATTATGCATCATACTTTTTTTTAATATTTCATTCTGCATCTCCATTCAAGGTTGATAGGCTCGATCCAGTTCCTCTTACCATGCTAAAATTGTGTTAAGGCCGATGATATTTTTTTGGGGAAAAATCAATTTTAGTCAAGGTCTTGTCTTGGCCAAAAATCTTTCTGGTCATCAAGTGATTTTTCATATTGATTCTACTGATATTTTTTAACTGAGATGCAAAAGTGACATTTGGCTACTCTTATTGCCGTTCATAGAAAAGTGACATTCCTATTATTTATTTATTTATTTATTTATTCATTTATTATCTATTTATAAGATCAATATCATAAGCAAGAATATTTATATCGCTAGCCATTTAGTGAAATTAAATAACCTTGCTTGTGTCGATGTAAGTGATAATTTGTAGGCCACTTCTGCATATCATCTGTTTAACCACAATGAGTTTGGGCTCAGTAATTGCATAATGAAACTTTTTACTTGAATTGCAACATTGCAATATTTTACCTAAAAATGTACAACGAGAGGTTGGAAAGCATAGACCAGTCTCTTTGAACAAATGCAGAAAACTAGGCTCTTTAACAATTTTCAAAGAATCATCATACTCTTTGACAAATTTTAATCACAGCCAACATGTCGAATGTGTTTGTAATTATCATTTTTTTCTCTACGATAAAATAGTCTCTCTAACGACTTCTTTCGTTGCTGCAAGCGCTTCGTAGATCTCTTGAGCACCAATCTTGTGTTATTTGGCAGGAACAATCTGAGGCAACATTGCACATACACTGTTTTGAACAACTGTCGACACCAACTTGCTGTTTTTAAAAAAGATAAAGAGTGTCAAGGCATGCACAAAAAATTTCAGCTTTCATTCCACGGAGTTTTGTTAATGGTTAGGAAATAGACATATCTCTGTTAGGTTTGAAATGCAATGCGACCAAAACTTGTTATTACCTCAAATGGACTCCGATGGTTATGAAAAGGCCATTGATGACCTAAACTTTTACAATGATCTCCAAATAGATAGACCAAAATCAGTACATTTTACAAGCATCGAAAGGTTCGTGTTTTGATTATATAGATAGTTTTCAAGCAAAATCAAGAACAGATATGCACAGTTTTTAGAACAAGCAAAATATGGTACAGTCAGTTAACTTCAAGTATGACCCTATGTTCATACTTTTTAGCTTGCAAAAGTGTTAGTTGTTGCTGTCAAAATGTTGGTTACTTCTTTCTTGCAAAGATATGAATGATATAAAACAAATCAAAAGCCTAGAACAAATTCCTGTTTCTAATTTTTAATGGAAGATGAAATATTGGAGAGCCAAAAGAATCAATCAGATGTAAAGCTATTAAACCCTCTTTAAACCCTCTTTAAAACCTAGCGTGAGTAATTGTTTGCATTGGTCGAATCTCGGTAAAGAGCTTTCGGCATCATGCTAAAATAAATATTTCAGTTGCCATTCTATCAAGTGATGTTGTAGAAAGTAGCTACGAGGCATACCTGTCCACTAGCGTGAGGATGTCTTCCGACCATAGTGCTAGCAGCTTGCAGCAAAGTGTCTGCTTGGCTTGCAGTGAAGCCGCATGTAGACTTCAACTTATCCAATACACACTCCTTGTTGGACTGAATGAGACCATGCCCTGGTCTAACTTCACTGTCTATAAAGGAACAGGGTTATCCATGAGAACCTCTTTGTTTTAAGTATTATAACGCAGTTTTGTACTGTACAGTTTGCAACCTGATTATACATTTTAGAGAAAACATTTAAAAATTTTAGAGTCAATTTTTTCACCTAACCTGTCCGGAGCTAATTTTTTTCAAATCGAGGTTAATACACCTTATGCCTTTCCGAGGCTAATCTTTTTTATCTATGTCAATTACACGGGACATGTTGGAGCAATTTGGAGTTATCCAGAAATTATTTTATTTAGTTTGGAATTACCTGTGACCAATTAGCAGTTCTACTTTGAACCATTGAGACTGGTCCTATATAAGCCCTATATATATATATGGTAACATCCAAAATGGAACCTGTCACTTGAAGGGAGCAAGCAACTCTGCGGGGGTTTTCCTGTGATTTTTCATGTCATCACCCAAGACATTACGGTCGTTCTTGCTGCGAGGTTAGCTTTTCATGTGAGCAGTTTTGCATCGCAAGAATACTGACCAATCACAAACTGTTATTTTGATGATACTTGACAAGTTGGGTATGAGCAATCCTTTTAAATAGACACAAATGTCTTCGTAACAACAAATTAAAATGTGTATAATCTTTTTCATTTCCCAAAACAAATTTACACGCAATGGTTGATTGGAAACCCATATCCCTTTTAGCTCGGGTGTATGTGGTTTTGCAGACTGTTAATATATAAGATGCTGATATACCGTAAATCCTCGAATTAGCCCCGTAGGGGCTTATTTATTTTAGATATTTTTGGCTGGGGGCTTATGCGAGGGGGGCCTTATACGAGGGAGGGGCTTAAAAAATTATTGTAGACATTAAGAAGACATTATTAAAAGACCTCGTTTATTCTAGTAGGAATTTATTTATGAGCATTTAACTAATTACTACCTAAAGTATGAATTTGTTGTGGTAATTCAATAGAACGCCATAGGCAACCTCAGAAGGCAAAAATCATCAAATGGAGGGGTCCAATTCGAGAATTTACGGTAGCAGTAGGGGCTTATTCGAGAGGGGGCCAATTCGAGGATTCACGGTACTGGGTTCTTCAATATTCTAGTAATACCATTCCTAACAGTAAGTGAACTTGCTGATTTGCATTACTATGATTATTAAGTTTGCTGTTATTGCCCCTTCATCCTTAAAATCACAAGCTCATATAAAGTGGGAAACAAGTTTCGAAATTGTCTTGCTTAGGGCATGAAAAGAGGCAATATGAAGTCCCCAATGCGTTCGCTGCGAAAATTTTAAACAAATGTTGTGTTGAAAAGAGTAGTCGAATGTGAATAATTGATTGTATGAAAATATACTCACGACAGTTTCCCCAAGATGCTGATGGTGGCCATAAGCCAGCAATAGGAGATATCTTCACTGGAAACGTTATCGTTATACCTACGGTTAAAGCAAATGACATGCAGATTAATTTGCAAAGACTGTTTGTTTTGAAAATTACGGAAATGTAGTTGTTGGGACAGGAAGGTGTAACGTCTGGTACCCAGGGTAGTGTAACGGTAAAGATGTGTCGCGTATATAAACCGTGGGTATGGAAAATGCCTGTCAGTGAGAGTATTTTTCCTAGCCATACAAGGTACTATTGTTCTATGAGGGGGAGGGGGGTTGAGCCTCCTAAAATATTATAAAAAAACTTTGTTCCCAATGAACAATCCCTTTTGTTCCTATTATTCTCAAACAAAAGTGCCTAATAATTTTCTAACACCAAGGTAGGGTGTTTAGTTCCTTTCCTTACATTGCCGTTATCCATTCTAACGGGTACCAATTTGCTACTGGTTTGACAGGCGCAGAGAATTCATAGGTCAAACCTGAACTTGAGGACTCTCAGTTACTTCGCCTCTGCCAAGACATTATGTTGCCTAATGGCATTTAGGCTCAAGACTGAATATCAGTCCATGATAAAGGTTGATTTTGCTTACCTTGGCAAGATGCTATAAAAGCAACAAGGAGAGCGGGCACGACAGTGTTCATCTTTTCAGTTTACCTGTAGATTGAAATAGGAAAATTTCATTTTAAAAGTTCTAAAAATCTATTTGCACATTATAGTATTGAAAATATGGTTAACAAAATTGATGAGTGTTTCAGCCAAGGACGAAATTTCTCTTAAATGTTTAATTACTGATTAGCAACTTCGGAAACCATTGGTCTTCATTTATCGTCTTTACATTGCTAAGGTTACTTCTGCTTTATCGTGAAACATTACAGGAACGAACTAGAAACGTTCTACCTAAGCAAATTTTTTAGCATTATTGTAGAGCCTCGCATTGAATATTTCTGGTTGTGCTGTCTCAGTCATAAAGCTATCATATCGTCATTGCCGCAAATCTATTCGAATTGCTCGTAGTAAAAAATCAAATTGAAACGTATGCAGTGCTATTTAAAAGCAATTAAAGCAAAATATCGTCTCGAAGACCATTTCCACGTAAAGCAAACCAAATAAAAAGGAACGTTAAGGTGCATATACTCCATGGCTATCAAACTTAAAAAAAGACACATTATACATGCGATCTTTAGCCTGATTGATACCTTAGAAAAAGTAGTACTTACTGCTTTTCAGCAACAAGACGTCTCTGTGATTTTTGCTGAAAGTGACTTTGAGCCATCTTCTTCACATTTTATAGCCATAGGTATGTGCTAATTAAGTAAACATAATTAAGTTTTGTTGATTTACCTGGGATATGCATTGAACGATTTAATTGCTATTCCTCTCAGGTACTGTGCTACCAGCAAACTTAAGATGTCTTTAAAGGCAATCTATAAAATAAACTTAAACTGAGTGCACCAATCGTTTGCCTGAACCAATCGATGATTGATTTGTCAGGACATAGAAAAAAGAATATATTTTTGCATCATGAAACAGAAATTAATTAATGAGCTTGCTTGATTAAATTTTCCCTAGAGTTAGCACCCATACCTATTTCACACGCCCTGTAATTAAGGCTTTGCAAGACATTAAAATTTGTTTCAGGCAGACGGTGTGATGTTAATTAAATTTTGCGAAACGCAACTTTTAAGCCCTAATCTCACCCTGATATATCACCCCGATACGAAATGGTAACTCCTCTTTTCAACGCTTATTACATTTAACAGTTAATGATAACCGAGGGGAAATTCCCTGTTGCAAATAGCATACGAGATCTCACAGAAAACAAAAGGATTTTCAGAGATTCCCCAAAAACAAAAGGATTTACACCTAAGGTGTACGAGATTTTAATTGAGTGAATTACCCCTCGATGATAACGATATTGAATTCTTCCGAGGAGGGGAAAGGGAGTTGGGATTTCCTTTAATAAAAGCTATAGCTGTAGATTTTTTGGAGCATGAAAATCGGAAAAATAAAAGTTGCACAAAACAGTGACTTTTCTTTGTAGCACGAGTAAGCTTCAGTAATGCTGTTATGAGGAGACCAATGTTTTTACGCTCATTTTCATTACGCTCAATATCTCATTTTCTCAAGTCCTGGTTTAGGCTTCTGAACCACAAGAGATATTATTGCAGCCAATAGACATGTCAGAAAAGAGATACTTTCAAATATGTTTATATATTTAACAAAGGACACAATCATTCACCTTTACTAAGTATATATATATATATATAAAACATTATGTACATTGCCTAAATACGCCATATACCTTAATGGCGACATCTATAACAAAAAGACATAACCAGTTTTGAATACTAATGACTAAATCGTAAAGTCAGAATTTTGAAAATTGCAATGGAAATCCAAGGACTGAAAATCAGATTAAATAATATCGTTGAAGCAATTAATTTTTTGTTTGTTTTTAGAAATGAATCATTGCAAACAAAGTATAAGTTAATGGGATGTTTGAAGTGAGTGATTTTTCTTTAGTTAACATTTTTGTGACTTTATTCATCCATTAAGATGAAATCTTTGATAATGGTGGTACCGGTGGTGACAGAGTCTCTTATCACAAGGTCAGGGGACAAATGGTTTCTTTCAATTTCAACTTTTTTAGCTTAAAAGATAGTGAGCTAGCAAAAGGTCAAAAGATCAAAGGCTAATGTGATAATCCCACGCTAGAAGATTAAATTGCCAAAGATTGATTTGGCCTACAAAGCAAATACTTGAACAGAGGCGGCAGCTTGTCAAATCTTTCTAGATACGATTTATCTGTGGTAAACAGCTGATGGAACAAACCTGCTCAAGTGTTGACCTCGTCTTCTTCTAGAGGTTAATAACCCTTGTGGTTATGAAGCAGAAATCACCAGGCTGTAGATAGATTATAGAAAGCCAAAATGCTGTCTTTATAAAGGTCAATGATTGCAGCCATGGTACTCCTATACATTATCTTCTCTTCTGAAGTGAGATAATCGAACTTTGTTGCAAATGGGGAAGGTCCTTTCCTAGCGCCAGCATATCTGTATGGAACATAGTTGCTGACTTAGTTTGTGCCCCAACTTTTCAGAGATGAATTTTTATATGTTTTGGCGTTGGTGTTACATTTATTGTCGTTCTAGTTGATTGATTTTGTTGAGGCAATCACATCTTTTTCGAGGTTGATGATTTAGTTTTTAATAGTCTTAAGAAACAAGACAGATGGCCACCTTCCCAGCCTTTTCATAGGTGGCGTGGCTACCTGTCTCTCTACGCGGCTACCCGTCTTTGCCTTTTTGTTGAAAAAAGTGTTTATGAAAAAAATGGCAGAAATAAACTCATAAACGAACTCCAAAGTATAATGCAGCTGTATTATTAAAATTCAAAATCACATCAAGTACTCGTCACTCATTCAATTTTCCTTTAAGTAGTAATTATAAAACACTTGTTCACTGATACTTTACTAGTTTGCTCTCTTTCTGTCCCCTACTGTCGCCTTCTTTCATTTCTGCATGCAGTCCTCAAATCTGTTGCACACCAGTTTTGTGTTATTTTGCAGGAACACTCATCTGCAACTTTGCACAAACACTGTTTTGAACAACTGTCAACACCAACTCGCTATAGTATAAAATCGTGAAATAAAGAGAAATTTTTGTGAATGCAGGACAAATAGTTTTTATCGATTGTACAAGGCCTTTGCCCTTGTTGACAACAGTGGCATGTTTTTGAATGGCAAGAGAGGTTGAGGATGTAGCGAGGAAGACAAATACAAGTTCATATGTTCATATGTTCATATTCAATCCAACAACTGATCTTTACAATTTAGATCTAATCATTCTATACAACATCACAGTTTGTTAATCAACACATCAAGACAGAACAACAGACATACTGTGCAAACAACAGAGTACAAAGATTCAGATAGAGACGATGACATTATTAAATTACATACAATAACAATCAGTTCCGGGAAGCACATGCTACAAGGAGAGAAGTGATATTGTTGGGATGGGAGTGACTTTATTGGGAGCCTTGGTCAATGAAGAAATGTTGCATTAGGTGATGGTCTGTGACGCAGGCTATATTGCATTTGCAAGAATGGGAAGGCGGACAAACTGATGATATCTGTCCTTGAGTTCTTGTCACTTTTTATGGCAGATTTGCTACAATTTGGAATTGGCAAAGAAGAAATGATGTTGTTCTTCGGGTCGACTGCTTTTTGTATACGCACAAACATTTTTGTACAAAAATTTGATTAACGACGAAAGATAAGATTGATGTTTGATATGTTTGAGATCAATCAACGATATGTTTGAGACATATTTTCCTTGCTAAATATCAGATAATGGCTTTGAAAAAAGCAAACATTTAGTAAACTAAAGCTTTTCGTCTAACACTCTTCAGGGTTTAAAACGTCAAAACATAGACCGAAAACTCCACGCTAGGAAATATATATACCCAGTTGTGGATCGAAATAGGCCGATCAGAAACACGAGCACATGACTGTTAAGGTTGACTAATCAGTGCCGCTTGCCTATTGAGAATGTTACCAATGGAGTCCTAAGGTGAAAACGAACTCATTTTGTCTACACAGTAGCGGTATAGATTCCAAAACTGCTAGATGGAACGACGATCGGGCTTTACCAATAATCCGAAACATGTCGCCATTATAGATTTTTGCACAATCTGGGTTTTCCAGTAAATGCTGCCCGATAGCAGAATCGCAGGTTTTAGTTGTAATTTTAGATTTGCAAGACCGAGGTGGCTGTTCTCTTTGGGGACGAGTTTTGTTTTTAATACTAGGCGGAACATGTTGCTTTATTCTATCCTCCAATCTTTGGGAAGTGCGTCCTACGTAGCCAGAATCACACTGGCACGTAAATTCATAAACAATGTGTGGCAGGTAAATTCATAAACAACTTTTTTGTGTGGCAGGAACGCAGTCCTTTTGAATGGACGGAAGGGCCTTTATTGTACTTTAAACAACACGTGGGCTGACTGCAAAGAAACAATTTACAATGGCCTGTTTTATTTGACTTTCAAAACGTAGGTAACTGTCACCGATCCAGGGTAGTTTTAGATAGACCGGGCTCTTTTGAGGACCAAATTTTATTTCAGCCGAGAAATTTCCTATCTTCTCCTTAATGTAAACTGAAATAACATCCTCTGGATAGCCGTTCTCCTGAAAGATCTTAGTTAGTGTTTCAAGTTCCGAATCGAGTTTAGACTTGGAACAAATCATCATATGATGGAAGTTTTCCAGATTTGCGGCTACTATACATCCATAAAAGAGGGCAATAGTTAAAGTGACCAAGTATAAAGGTTTTCATCAATAGTGATCCTTTAAATTAATTCATATAAGGGGCGATTCTGACTAGGGCATTTATCTTTTTACCTGCTTCATTACATAAGTTTTTTATATGTTCTTCAAAGTTTAGTTTGCTGTCTAAAGTTATTCCAAGTAGTTTGGCCTTTTCCGTCTCTTCGATTGTGGCATTTCCTATTTTAATATTTGCTTTTTCAGTTCTTGTTTGTTTATGTGTAAATACATAAAGTTACATTTTTCATTTAATAACAATGAATTATCCTTAAACCATTTATTTAGAGCTGCTACTTCTGTTTTTAATTTATATATTTTATCATCAGCATTTTTACCTACTGTCCATATTGTATTGTCATCTGCATAGTTACAAAAATTTTCTGTAGTCATGAAATAGAAAATATCACTTAAAAAAATGTTAAATAAAAGGGGGCCTAGAACTGATCCCTGTAGGACTCCTTGTGTAACTTTTTTCCATGTGCTTGTTTGAGAATTAATTTTCACACTTTGTGTCCTCTCCTTTAGGTAATTTTGTAATAACATCAGAGATTGTTTGCTGAACCCATACGCATGTAATTTAGCAATTAAGAGGTCATGTGAGAGGCAATCACATGCTTTGGATAAATCCATCATTATTATACCTGCTTTTTTCTTATCGTCTAGATAAATTTTTAAGTTTTCAAACAAACGTATCAATGCATGTTGTGTCCGAATCCACATAAAAGAGGGCATAATTTTATTTCAATGAATGAGAATATCTGATTATATATTATTCTTTCATATATCTTAGACAGTGAAGGAAGAACACTTACTGGCCTGTAGTTCCTTTTATCATTTGGATTTTCTTTCTTAAATACTGGTGATACATCTGCTTGTTTCATTGCATTGGGAAATTCACTAGTTTTGACAGTGTGGTTAAAGAGAATTTGTAATGTTTCAGAAAGTTCATCCACTGATGCTTTGATGACTTTAGATGGTATATCATCTGGGCCAGTTGCCTTCTTCCAATCTAAAGAGTTTATTTATTGAACTATTGTTTGTATGGATACAGGCTCAAAGCTGAAGAGAGTTTGGTGATTTATTTCCCCTTAATAGCAATGATACTAGGGTGGTGTTTATATGCTTGTATTATATTATCTAATGTAGAGTGATAGCTTTCTGCCTGTGCGTTGCTATTAGGAGGTGTGTAGTTCTCTTTTTGTGGCAGGAATTTAGGAATATTTAATGACTGTGTTCTATTGATAAAGTAATCATTCGTTAGTTCTGCAATTTTTTGCTGTCTGATGAATTCTATCTTCTTCAATAAGAATTATTTTCTCATGGGTTTTGCCTTTTTATGATAGAGGTCACGCTGCAAACTTCAAAACTTTTTTGTCTCTCATAAATGTATACATATGAAAAAGGTTAACGATCCTCGTTGAGAGGATGAAACTTGTTTCGGTAAATCCTAAAAGATAAACTCCATTGTATCTTGCAGCATTCAAATTTAATTCAAAATCACGATTAACATGTCCAGTTTATCAATGATATTTGATGCTTAATTAACTAAATCAAGAGCTTTTTGCTTAGTCATCTTCTTTTCAATTCTAACGACTTCTTTCATTGTTGCAAGCACTTCGTAGATCTCTTGAGCACCAGTCTTGGGTTATTTGGCAAGAACATTCAGATGCCACCTTGCACATACACTGTTTTGAACAACTGTCAACACCAACTCGCTGTATTAAAGAATATAAGTTGATAAAAATGAGTGCCTTATGAATCGGAGCGAAAAGTATAAAGCTTTGAAAATAGATAATGACTTCCAGTGCTGGGACTTTGAGGTACTAAGGCCATATTATCATGGTTGATATGTAAAAGCTTTTAATTGGGGTTAAAAGTAGATATATCATTGATATTTTTACAGAGTGTGTGACCATAAAGCAAGCCTGTCTTCAACTTTATGGAGGGATTTTCCACAGTGCATGTATCCGTCTGATTGGTAAAAAGTTTTTTGATTTTTCAAATGAAAAGTTAATAAGCATTTTTATTAGAGCATATTTCATTATGCCCAATACCAACCTGTCCACTAGCGTGTGGATGTGTCGCTATGATGCTTTTAGCAACGTTCAGCAAAGCATCTGCTTGAGAATTGCTAAAACCACAAATAGACCTTAGCTTGGCCAACACACACTCTTTGTTTGATTCAATGGTACCATGCGCTGGCCTTACGGTACTATCTATGGTGAGAAAAATCTGGTTAGCTTTTTCTGTTTTATAGGCAATCTGTCTCGTTGTGAATTGGTTAACGAGAACAATAGCTTGAACAATAGCCTAAACACAATTCCAGCGCTCCGGCATATTTTTTACAATGCGATAAATTAAAGGGGGACTGGAAACAATAAAAAATCCCTTTGTTCTTATAATCAATCAACGTCGTGACAGATTGCCTTTAACTCCTGCTTACTCATGAACACATGAGCAAAAAATTCTAACTTTTTTTTAAATCGATGCCTGATGATGTTGATTTGATGATGTTGTTGATTTGGATCAGTCTTTGAATAAATTAAATTAGTGAGGGAGCATTGGCTGAATTTGGTGGCCTTTCTATCTTTACTAGCACAGAACATCGGCAGCCTCCAAAGAAGAATAATCAATCCTCGTCGAACGATGTGAGGGAGAGGACTAAGACCATCCTAGGCTCAGAAAACTTTTTCTCTTCTGTGTCCTGGGAATGAAGATTGCATTTGATCAACACAGCTTGGAGTTTGGTTTGAGCGACATATTGCCTTGAATCAAAGGTAAACTAAATTCTTTATTTTTCCATTATCTTTACAATTTATAGTATTTCAAGGCAGAAACTTTCACATACACGAGCCTGGCCTACTGGTCTAAAGCAAACGGGAGTCTATTTCATTAAATTGGTGGGAAAAGGGAAAGATTGAATCGTGATTATATTTTTCTACCACAGGTGCTCGTGTACAAAGTACTCAACATAATCGCTTATCAGAGAAGGAAGCACTGCTGCAACCGAAAAATAAATGAGACGTAGGACACGCTCACATCTCATGGTTCAACAAACAGACATGAATAACGGTGTAACAGAATAAAACCCTTCAAGGATCTTCTCACAAAGAAGTTCTCCTCCTTGCCGGCTCATATTTCAAGGACAAGTCTCAAAGGCAGTACGAACTGCTCTCACTTGTGCAATAAAAACAACACTTGCTGTAGAATCAGGAAGTGTTGTCACAAGGAATTGAACGAACATCAAGCATTTCTTCAGTGTCGCCGAAAGCAAGGCCGGGCCCAGCTCAATGCTTGGAATCCTACCTAAAATGTATTTGATATGAACTTGAAATGCATAGAATTTTCTTTATGTACTTGAGATTTATATTCCTTAAGCCTTTTTTAAATTTTCTCAATGCAAATCACCGTGTCATAACTACAATTTGATTATCCTTACAAAATAGTTTTGCTGCACAATGAGCATATAGTATTCTAGAACAATCTTGTTTTACGTACTTTTGCAAAGTTCCATGACTGATTTATGGGAAAACCCTTCAAATTCCTTGGACCTCTTTGTGTTTTGCAACTGATTTTTGCAAAAAAAATCCTCAAAGGCCTGAGAACAAGTATCCTCGTCTAAAAATAGCTCAAGGAGTACTCGATAGTTGGGGGGGGGGCAGTATCCTATCTTTTTTAGCGATCAAGTCGTGTACTTGCAGCACGATTCTTGCTTTAATTGTGTTTTGAAACTGATATTTGGGGAAAAATCCTCAAAAGCCGTATTCCGACAAAGTTTCGTGCTTTTATCTTGTTTTGCAAGATTGTTTTATCAACATCACCGACAAAAGTTCCAATGGCTATCGAAGGGACGTGTCAAACCTATTACGTCACAGCGTCGATCTGACCGCGTTCGAGTGGCATCGCTTTTGAAGGTCACTTTTTCGGGCTTTCGAGCGCCATATCTAGACAAGCTCAAGTCATAGAAAGAAACGGGAAACGGCATCTTGACAAGCGAAAAAAGCTCTACCAAATACGTGAAAATCGTTTTTCGGTTCATATGACCTTTAACTTTAAATTCTTTATGTAGATGTATATCTGCAAATCAAAGACGAGTAAAATGTATCGAAAGACTGTAGACATGTACTTACGACAGACTCCCCAAGACGATGATGGAGGCCAGATTCCGGATATTGGAGAAACCCCAACAGGAAACGTTATCGTTATTCCTAAGACAAAATCAAACCAGTTTTGTATATTTCAGTATTGAAATTTTGAATTTCAAGAAAGAGCTTCCCTCCTCTAGTCAATAAGCGAAAAACCTGCCACCGTCTATTTGAATAAACATTGACAACTAGGTTTGAGCATTGCATTTCAAACTTTTGTCTTCTAACCATGCAACTGATACTTGATCTAGACCCCTCCTAAACTAAAAAGATGTATTCTTTTTTTTCTTATTTCTTAAAAAAACCTTATTTGCATGTTGCTTTATCAAAGGAGGCTAATCATTTTTTCGTAAATATCAAATGAATGACATAACAAGCAAGGCGAAAATGTAAGCGAGTGGCACGACCAGGGAGGGACTCGACCTTGCGACCAGCGACTCTGTACTTCGTTGTTCTACCAGCTGAGCTACAATCTCTGCCAAAACTCCTTGGAACACCTACATCTTTTGCTAAATTTTTGCTTTTTTCGTATATTTCCCGTGTTCCTAATAGACTAACCCCCCTTTCCCCTTATTCCTTGTCAAGAAGAAGTTTCCGTTGAGAACTCTTTAGAAATCGTGAAATTCAAAACAAGCTTATTTAAAGCCGTTGTTTTGACTTACCTTGGCTTGTTGCTATAAAAGCAACTAGGAGTAAGGAAAGGATTGCTTTCGTCATCTTGATTTTACCTTTGAAATGAAGCAAGAAATATAATAATTAGAAAGCATTTGATGCTGTTTGGCAAGAACTGTAATGCAGAATATCGATCTATAGGCTTCCACATGGACACCATAAATTGACTTCCAGATGAACACCGCAAACATCTAGTCTCCATTTATGCTCTTTCCATTGCTGCAGCAATCCATTGATAAGGTTAGCTGTGTTTTAAATTTGCGACGACTTATTAAAGAGCTGCTTGGCCATGAACAAACTGGCAAAAAGCCTAATTAAACGATTCCAGTTTTGCTTTACCCCGTTATCATTTAGCCTCAATATTTCAACATATAAGATTACTGCAAGCTCTAAGATTTATGAGTTATATTGTATGTTCTTGGTAGAACAATGCAACTTAATTGCTATGGCAAAACCTCCATCACTTTGGAAACAAATGCAATATGTACATCGTGGCTGCCAAATCAAGACATGTCGAAGCACCGTAGATATACAAAAAGTTGGACAACAATTATCGAACCTAAAGAAAATACGAAATCTTAATGCCAATCTCTTTGCTACCCGCATAAGACCCAACGTATGCAGTATTGCTATCTGCTACTTACCGGCTGAGGGACTTTTTTGTAAGTAGACCTTTTTCTTCTAAGTACTGTCTGGCTATCTCTCAGGTATTTTTATAGCCCTGAACGGAGCACATGGAGATAACACCAACAAGTGTTTGTTGATTTACCTGGAAAATACATTACGTTTCTAAGTTCCATATGCTTTAAGTTCTTATGTTATTTTGTCTGGGTAATCAACACTTCCAAACAAAATTATATTTATTTCATTCTGAGATTCTCTTATCAAGGCAAAATTCAACTTCAGGTTTAATTTTGCATTGCCCTTAGAGACAAAAATACAAGCTACATGTTAAATACCTTACTCCAGAAAAGAATACCAAGAGACGTAGGTGAGATCATTGTGGTACCCCTTTGCGTACCCCTGATGCCATGTACCTAACAGAATTTTCTATGCGATTTTGGATATGAGAAGAACTAGAGAAAACAATTTCTTTTAATAAGTTAGCTATACTTGTTTTTCTTTGACGCATGTATAATTGGTACAAAGTAATCGACATGGCCTATTCCAAGGGGAATAAGCTGCGGGGGCAAACCTTTGTTTATTTTAGGAGAAGGACAATAGCCTATTATTTAAAACAATAGAGAGTCATTGGGACTGCAGGGGCAATTGAACCCCCCCCCCTAGTTAGTATGTTAAAAAAGGCCCTGGTAATCGAGTTCCAAAACCGCTTATTTGATGCTTGTTTGCTGTTACGAAAGGATTGTATTATTTGCTGTTTCGGCAATGAAACCAGAAATAGTTCTTATCGGTCCATTTGGCATTGGCCTTAATTTAGGCTTCTGGGCTATATGAAATCTTCAGCTACATATTTGTAGAATAAGTAAGAGAAGCAGCATTGAACCATCCTGTTTTGAGTCAATACCTTGCACAGCCCTGTCTGTACATATAATGTAATTAAACGTTATTGTAACAGAGTGACCTGAATCCAGCGAGTTATACCAACAAAATACAAGTAAAAGATGAATGAAATAGTACAATTTCAATTTTGTAACAAAACACAGTCTCTATTCAATCACGATAGGCCTCACATATAGTGTTGTGTCGATTTAAACTTCTGTTTAATCCTGCTACTTTCTCTTACTTTTCACGATGTTCGCCAGTCTCGAATTTCACGTGACTGGTTTCAAGTTTCCTTGCATTTGCACATTACCATCACTGATCGTAATAAAAAATAATTCCCTAATGCCGTTCTCAGAATATCTGTTACGGTTGAATATTATTTGCTTTTAAGAATGATTCATTATTTGAAAACATAGAATTGCTACGACATTGAAGTGAGTTTTGTCAGTATTCTTTATTTGATCTATTGTTAATTGACAAAGAGTCGAAGATTAAAAGTGAAGTAATTGCAAATGATGAAACAAAATGCTTAGTGAAAAATGCGTTCTAAAAGCCATCCCAGTCAACAAACATACTGCAAGAATGCATTGGTAAAACGAGGTCTTGATTTTCGAGAGAAAGTGCTTCTTCTGTGGAAACAGCTGACAAAACGAACCTGCTGAAGTATTGACCCCGATTTCATAAAGTTGATAACCTTGTTGTTGATTTAACAATTAAGGTTACATGTGAGTCAAAGGACAAAGTATAGGCAAAGGCACGAGATGTAAGGACAGAGGTGCTTTGGACAAGCACCTTATACTTTGCTGTTAGGTTCTACTTTTCTTTATAAAATTTTCTTTCAGTCTATGATGTGGTGATGCTGGTTTAAAATAAGAGGGCAAAATCGTTTTTAAAAGTATGTGATAGACTGCACTTTCCAAGAGTAAGGGTTAAGAATCTTTCATGCTAGAAACATCCTGTCATAATTTTGAAGGCAAATTAGACATGCTAAGCATAAATTACTTGGCGCCAATCCCTTTTGCTTTTGGGGGAGACATGAGGGTGCCAAAAAGGTTCCTTCGAAGTCACAACTTTGAAGCATTGATAAGCTGTTATGTTTAACAGATGTTTTTTAAAAAAAGGGCAATAAACCTGGCATCTTCTTATTCAAGTGAAAACGTGCAGGGATAAAAAAGTCACAGGAGACATCTGTGGCCAAAACCAGATTAATACGGCACCGACAAACGTTAAAGAAAGAGATGAAATAAATAAGATAAAAGGTGTACCATGTTTCAAAGGTTAAATGAAGGGACCAGCATGCCGGACCAGCAAACATCAACATGCCGGGTCCTTCAATGTGGTTTGTTCCTAAAGGTGGTGCTTAGATGGTTGGCGAATATGATCCTATGATGCTTACAAAACAGCTCGCACTGTGAAATTCCTGAGTATTTTGTGAAGTATCTGAAGACTAAGTTTTGAAGAATAAATATGTTGACATTGTTGAACAACGTATACTAAAATCTTGATTTTCTATTCCAGGATAAATTTTTAGATAAACAGTACGAAACGAAGTAACGCCGGCAAAATACTCAATAATTTATTCGAGATGCTTCAGGTTAGTTCTTTCTCTTAAACAAATAGTTAGATAACATACTTTTTTCTTTGTTTACTTTTTTACTAATCCAACGGAGAGTAGGATTGAAAAGTGGGCTCCAGGGACTACGTCTTCAAATTTTTATAAAAGCGTCCCCTTATGAACCTTTTTATTGCTATACTCTTCTAACAAGAATGTATGTTGTCGAAAGGCTTTATGATAAAAAAGTATGAAATATGACAAAAGGTTACGTAAAATATTAGGTTGGTGTTTCTTGAAAAAAAAATTAATATCGCTTGCCCTCTCTCTATACCGCTTTAGACGCCCCTTTGTGCCTACTATTAAGAATAATTCAACAAAGTTCTATTTCGCTACGCAGACGAGCACTGTTGCCGACCTATCAGCAAATTCGATAGGAAAACGATTCAGGCAGACACTGAACTTCTCAAATGAAAAGAAAACGATAAAAACAAGAGGCAGCAGAATAGGCCCGGCAATCATCAACATTTATCATTTCACATTTATCATTTGATCTGAATGATGATGAAGTAGAGCATAAGGTGGCCTTGGCAAGAAAGACTTAACATATTTTTTCTATTTATTTGGCCTTAACAATTGCGTCTTAAATACTTTTTATTTATGTGGCCTTGGCAAGTACTTCTTAAAATATTTTTTTTATTTATGTGGCCTTGGCAAGTACTTCTTAAAAAAATTTTTTATTTATGTAAGTAAATTGATCTTTATATTGTGTGACAGTCATCTGTTAAACCGGTACTATAAAAAGATGCTAAATCCAATATTATTCAATATTCAATTCTCTTATCACACAACTTTAATGTCTTCGTCTTGATTTTCCCAGTCCAGTCTCCACTCGTCTGAGCCAAACTGGGTAGTGTTCATGTTCCAGCCATGACGTTTAAGACCAGAATAAAAATCAGGGAATAATCTAGAAGTGATGTTTTGTGCCATTGCCACTAGTTCCCAACTGATCTCTGGGTCATGCACATTACCTAGGCGAAAAAAATTAGAATAAAATATAAGAGATTAAATCTTTGTAACGTTCCCAGACATGAAACATATATGTACAGCGCCAATATCCAGGATGGCTTACGCATAGAAATAATGTATTCTTAGGTGCAAAATAAACACCCCTGTCGCTTTTTCGGCTGATATCATCCCTTTTAACGATTTAAGTCTACATATAAAGCAAGTTATTCTCGAAAACCTCAATTACACCTTTTGTGTACCTCTGCCTGAAATTTGCCAAACAATTTCCTAATGAAGAATATTTTGTCAGCGCAATTCATTATCAACGCTTATTTCGACCACCCATTGATCAAATTTCATAAAAATTCCCAGCCCTATTTATTCTGTCTATGCATCCTATTTATAATCAATCCTGAATTTCAAGGAAATCCTTTATCCGTCATTTTTCCAACTGTGGAATAAAATAGTTACTCGTTGAGCATATGCCCCCATTCAGGTATGCCAATTACTTGCCAAGTTTTCTAAAAAAAGAGCCAATTACTTGCAATTTTTTTCTTAAACCTATAGTCTTGTTTGAGTGCATGAAACTGCTAGCAAAATAGATAGAAGTTCCAGCATATATTAAAGACATCAAGCTGCTGTGTTCATAGATGTAGCATTGGGGAGGCACGGGGGGGCATGTGCCCCTATCTTCTCAGAAATAAAGGCAAAGTACCTATTTTCAAACATATCCCCCACTTTTGAAATGCTTCCTTCGTCTATGGTTGTATTTGTTGAAGTTGACAATTAAAATTTTCTAGTCACCTGAGTCCCATCTTGAGCAGAGCAATGATACTGCTTGACGAGTTGCTTTGTCTTGAAAGATTTCCTGGAAGTTGAATTCATCGAATTCTAAGTATCAGATACGTACAGCAAAATATATTTAAAGCCACTTTTCAAGCTTCCACATGATTTTGACCACACAATATGAATCTTAAAACAAACTTTTTGTGCATTGCTTGGAAACCTTAGAAATCGGTAGGTGTTCAGGGTTAAAATCAAAACTTTTTAATTTCTCATTGGCAGTTCGTTGAATAACTATGAAAATGATTCCCTTCATTTCTGTATTTCAATAGGAAATTTATAACTGTCTAAAAGCTGGAAGAAAACTTTGATTTGAAATTATGTGAGGATGGAAACGTAAGAGATAGCCCTAGCATTTTTCAGCTTGATCTCCTCTAGAACATTGTTTTCAGTTGAGAGTGTAAAAAAGTTAATGATGATATAAAACCTTTTCAATTTCTTAAAGCTGAAGATTCTCCATTATAATATGTCTCAAAAACTGATTATTTTGACAGTACATTGGATTTGAGCAAATTTCAGGAATATACAAACGTACTGGCTTTAATGTTCTTTGGAACAAAGCATCCAGCACAAAGGCCACAAAGCAGCATTCCGCAAGATCTTTGTGCGTAATATCTTTGTGGAGCGCAATTTTTACCATTCCTATGAGGTGAAAGAAAATAAAGTGACAGATATTATAAAATGGAGGGAATAAAAGGCCCAGAGGCAAATAGGCAAAAAATTATGTTTATTTTTCATTAAATGAATTTCTTATCTGAAATCTGACTTATCAAATAGACAATTAAATCGATCAAGCGCAGCAGAATCTTTTTGCACATCATGAAGCACCAATTTGATTACATTTATCTTAAATAGAAGCAATGATTCCGTTATAAAATTGAATCAACTATAATGTTTTATATAGTTTCCTTCAAAAGAAATACAGTACTTAGACATAGGTATAGAATTTTACAAACAATCTTTTCGTGGTACAGAAACCATGTTTAGAATTTTCTAATCATTCCAAACGATTGCAAAGAAAAATTGACGAGATACTGTTTTGTGATAATGTTTATCTGTAATTCTACTAAAATAAAAATATGAACATTAATCAAAGTACCTTACCTTTTTTATTTTTACTTTCTAAATCGAGTCGCAAAATGTATTTTGCATCAAATGTGTTTGTGATAGAATTTTTGAATTCATTGGAACTGAAAACGACAACAAAACTCTAATAAGTACTGAATGCGTATAAAATGAATAAAAAACTGCGCATTGGCATTGAACGTATCATAAATAATAACGAGAGTTAATAAAAAACTTCCTATCTAATACAAAAATCGTAGATTGGGAAAAGGGCGTTGGATTATTCGGGTTGCTTGTAAAACCAAAAGGTTTCTAATTTGTATTCTAAGTTTCATGCTTTATGCAGTCAGGTATATTTGGCAACCATAAGAAATCTCGCCATAAAATTGATAATAATTTAATTGCACTTTGGCTTTAAACTAGTGCTGTCTATGCTAAATTGGATCAATAATGAGTACATCCACTTTTGTTTCAGCACATATTTTCTCTAATAGCTGTTCCAAAATGAGTGAAATTTCTGATATCTGAACTACAGATATGCAGCATTGCACCAGAAAGTTAAAACATAACAAGTTGAATTGAAAAGTCATAAAGTAATGCAGCTTACCTTTTAACTACCTGTGAAAGTTTACACCCAAGTTTCATTGTTATTCGATAACCAGGAGCTAAAACAAACAATTACCGCAAGTTTAAAAGGAATTTTGTGACATTTCTTGTATCAAACATTCTAAAAGCATTATGAGAAATGTGAATTTCCATATGCAAAAAAGAAAACCGGAGGCCCTTTGAAAGTAAGCAGCACACACACACACACACACACACACACACACACACATTATCATATATGGATGCGCAAAAGTTTGGTTTTTGTTTCGGTTTCATCTTTAGAATTCAATGTACAGCTAGGTAAACAATTCATTGAAAAGGCACCAAATCGTCATTAAATGGAGAATACTTTTTCGTAACATTTCAAAACATTGCCAGTCAACTTATGTTAACTAACTGATTCTTGTTTATCGCAGCGCAGTCACTCAGAATGGTAACAACATGAGAATAGAAAACCGCTCACCTCTGATTACTGGATCTTTTCTACCCACATCTCTTGGAGTAAGTATTCTCAATGAGCTTAAATAGTTGCTTACAAGAATATGGAAACGAGGGAGATTGACAGTTTCCATGACGACCGCAGAAACTGCCTTGTAATTTGAATACAAATGTAGAAATGTGAACACTGCGAACAGCACCCAGACTAATCTGTAAAAAATGTATGAGTTAATAATACCGTGAAAATTAGAGCTATTGCCAATTTTAACTGCTTTATTGGTTCAAAAAATCAGGCACATGTTCTTAGACTTATTATTTACCTTACCTCCATTTTACTTGTCTTGATATCAAACAGGCAAGCATAAAGAAATTTCGATATCTAATGGTGCTAAAAAATACAACATTTCTTGTCATAATTCTCAACTACATGATTGCCGAATACTTACAATGAACTATTGGCAACTAAAGGAGTTATGATCAGTCCAGCAATCAATGCCATTAGGTTTACAAGGGTCTCCTGAAATGTAAAGATTCAATATTAAGCTGAATAAGTCATGATATGCTTAACACAGAACTTGCAGTCGTCAGAGGCGCCGGAAGCTTCATGGTGCGGCGGGGGCAGGAACTGCGGAAAGGGCACCTTGGGGGTATCAAATTCGCTGCTGAAATAGATCAGGAATCGTCGTTTAGCCAACGACAAAGACTGGTTGTAGGTGAAGGCCCTGTCAAGGGAGAGAGGGTCGGTGGTCTTGGGGCGTAGCACCTAAGGAAATTTTGCTTTGCTACGCCCTTAAGTCTCTCGGAAATGAAGGCAACACCCATAAAAATACATTTGAATCAAGATTATAGTCAAACTTCATTCCACCGACCCTCTGAAATGAAATGAAATGAAATGAATGATTGAAATTCTTTTCATCCCAACATCAACCATCAAGGGAGGCTAAAGCTTGGCTACAATGATATAGATATCATTCTCTGGCTTAGTTGTGCAGCCGAGAGATTTCGTAGGCCTTGCGGTAGAATCGAAAGAGGAGGCCCTTTGCGAGAGGGAAGCGAGTTGAAAAATTTTGGCGACAATGACTTTTAGATTACCTAAAAATTTCACCTTCTTGTAATCGTTTAGAAAGTTGTACAATTTTATTATGTCTAACTAACTGCTATCAGAAACTGGAAACCTCGAGAGCGCCCTAAACCTCAAGGCCCGAAAAGCAGAGCGAAAAGAAACATTTCAGATCATTGCCCAAAAAGGTCACCCCTTTGCTCATTTCATATAGCACCTTAACAGTTCAAGGACACTTTTTGGTTATGCAGTTGGCAAAAAGAGCAACTCGGTGAGCTTAAGGGGCAGGTAAACTGAATTTTGGAAAAAAAGACTGATATATTGAACATATGCGAGCCAACGTTGGTAGAAATCTGAAATCTGTTCAGCATGATCATTAAAGTTAAAGAGAACTTATCTACGAAAATATTTTTGTTGGTGAAATTGCTCTGCAAATCGATTTTCAGTTCTCATCAAAATAGAAAATATTGACTTTTGTATTGCACGTATGTATCAACAGATGCTTGAAACCTAGATTTCATTAGCATTCAAAATATTTATATGTATTAATATTGCTTGGAAATCAATTTCTTGAAAAGGGCACTTTTCTACCCTCATGCTGCCCCCGCTGCCCCCTTGCTCCGGCGCCCTTGACAGTTGTATCAATTCTTTAAAAGATGTGAAAGGATCCACACATGCAGAAAATTGGCATGTCATTTCTAGTTACAAACACAAAATATTCCATGATTAAAATAAAAATGAGTGACATAAAAACAGGGATGGATTTAAGCGGCAAGGATTAGGGAGGGGGGGTGTAAGATAATAAAATAAAGCAGCTTTTCTGCATCATTTTGTTTCTACTGAGTACCGAAGAATGTGTTTTACCAAATCAAAGCAAGAATTAACAAAGAACACAAAAAATATCTGGGGGGTGTCACAACCCCCAACACCCCCTGGTAAATCCGGCCCTGTGGAAAGACTTAGCAAGGATGCACAGAAGACTGGTATCATTGCCAAATAAAGTTGAGGGTAGAAGCTTAGCAATCAAATCAGTAATAAGAAAGTAGGCATGGTTTTAACTCCCACCTGGCTGCCATCTTTAGCAGAAACATCGGCCATGTTATCTCTTCTAGCTTGATGCTGTGTTAATGAAGCCCTGGTTGCACCACCTGCTACACCAACTATGGACTACAAAGAGGTAACAGTGTAGAAAAAGTTCCTCCTTCAGAATTTAAAGTTTGCATGTTCAGAGTTTGCAGGTTATTGCGTATTTGAAATTGTAACTACTTAACTGTTCATAGCTTTATTTATCTATAACAGATATTTTGTAATTAATAACCTTGTCATAATGGCCAGCTCTTTAGTCACTCTTTGAAACTACAAATAGAAGGCACTAATAAATGGATACACACCTTAGCAATTCCTGATAGACATGCTATAAATGTGAAATATCCCTTGAATAAAGGTGAAACTAGATCCAGCAAAATTGACATGTCATTCAAAATATCTGCAAACAACCTTTAAAAGAAAAGAAAATTGAAGGGTTAGCCATAGTATTATGATATTTTTGTTAGAGATATAGTCAAATACTTAGAACCTTTAATAAATGTTGCTTAATTGATTTATGGCAGAAGCAATTGCTTTATGCAATGGAAAACATTTTGTAAATAACATTAATTATGCATTGTCAGTACTAGGGAAGACAGAAGCATGTCAAAGTTGAGGATAACCAGGATGAAAGGCACTTTGTAACCTGAGGAGTGTGGATTATGCCTCCAAAAGAGTGGCACTTTTCCAAAAGTTCTAAGAAAGGGACACATAATTTTTGGGAAATTAATTAATTCTGGATACAATGATAACAGCCCATTATCAATAAAAATGCAAAAATTCTTTACAAACTATATCTATTTATTGCAAAAAATACAAAATAGCTAAACTGACAAAAAAGAGAAAACACAAACCTCCATCTTTTTGCATCACAGTCTAGTTGTGTCCTGAAATTAATTTAGTTTTTTAATCGACTAATTTTGATAATATCTTTAAAATGATGCATAAAATTCTAAAAAAGATGTAAAATTAACATCTAAATTTTCCAAAAGAGTTGAAAATTTTAGATCACCCTTTGCTCCATGCAAAAAGAATCCTTCCTAGCATCCCAGTTCCATCTAAAACAGAAAATATCAATTTGAAAAAAAAAACAGATTTTAAACAGAATAATAAACTACTTTTATCTTTGATGTTTCTTTGTGGCCTGTATGGAAATTATCATATTGATCTTTTTATAAAGAAAAAACGAAATTCCCTAGTAATTAGAAAACATTGTAACAATAAATATGGTTATAATTAAGGTAATCTAAATTAAAAATTATGTAATTAAGAAACTAATATTCTAACTTTCCATTTAAATAGTACATCGATCAATCAACTTAATTAAGGAATTAAGGACATTTCAAACTCACAATTCAAATATTTATGGAATTTTGGATGGAGATTAAAATACAAATGAATAAGTAGCTAAATCTGTACGACAAAATATAGAATTGTAATTCTCAAAAAAGCAAAGCAATGACCATTGACAAAATATTGGCATAATATATTAATACTGTAAGTATTGAGAAGAAGGCTTGTGCTGTGGTTTTTTTGCCTTTTACTTTTACATTAAGATTTTACATTAAATTTTACTTGTAACATCTTTACATGGCAAAAATATAATGCACCTATCCGCCCCAAGGATAAATGGCACCATCTAAGTGCCTGTTTATAGCACACAAGCTACAAGTTTATTTAATCTATATGATATTGGAACAAATAAGATATTACTAAAACTGCTGGAAAAATATTGAACCTTTAAGCATCCATGTTATTGTAGCTGCAGTTGCTGTTGCTGTCTCATCACCCACGCCATATCCTTTGAGTACTGCTCTTGTAGCAAGGGTTCCAGTGATTGAAGAACAAAAGGCCTATAAAAATGTAGAGCAAATACATATCAAAGTGCTTCTTATATGGCCAACTTTAATCAAAGTGGAAGAAAATTAGTTGGGTATTGCCAAGGAAATGCATATTGCTAAAAGGCACAATATGAGTTTTTTAGAATTCATTCAAATATAATCTTCATTTAGAATGCTTGCAAGCATTAAGTTATTCACGCTTTATAAATGGTGATCATCAACTGTTTTGGCATGCTATTGTTTTTAACATTGAGCCAGTTGGTATATTTGAAATTAAAAAAATCATTAACCAACCTGGGCAGTATCCCAAATTTGATATTCAAGGTAATCTTCACTGACACTTTCTGGGTATCCTTGTGGCAGAAAAACAGTCTAAAATGAAAGCAAATTATAAGCCCACAAACATTTAAAAGTGCTAAATACTTCATAATGGGTTCAAATAAACATCATTCTTATTGAAAACTGTCATGTTGCTGTATATTGATGAGATGATGGATTCTTCTGCATATACCTGCATATGTGACATGTTTTCATATATCCCAAAAGTTTTAGATTATGAGTATGCTTACCAATTAAAGCCAAATCAGGCTTATGCATTACCAGTATGTCTACATTGATGATAATTTTTATCTGGCATTTTACATACCCTGTCTTTAGGCAAGGTAAGATATGCTCTGATATTTTTGGTGCATAGATTTTGGATATGCACATATTTTACAATTTGCAGAATTTCTCAGAATTTCATAGTTTCTTTGGTCAAAAATAGATCCCCAAAAATTGTGCTAACTTCCCAAATCTGTACCAGCAAAAAGTTACTTGATCTTTAGCGTAGAGATTTCCAATTTTTACAATCCTAAATCTTAAGAGAAAGTTTAGTTTTTACACAAAATTAACAAAGGAAGCAATATATACATATTTGTACCAAGACGATAGAATATTTACAATTTTACATTACAGTTGAAGCTAAAAATACTCGAAAGTCGTAAAAGGAACAAAGGTGTGATTCCTTCTTTATAGTATTTTATTATCTTATTACCGTTAGCAAGCGGCGGAGTCTCAAGAGGAAGCTCTTAGTTCTTCCAGAATTTTGATTTTTAGATAATGCAGTCAAGCGTCCATTCTGCAGAGGGTCTATTCTGTAGGCTCCGACAATTTCACTGCCATATCTTTCTTCAACAAAAATTTTCATATTGGAAAATGAAATGTCAAGTAGCTAGGCCACTGCCACTGCCATCCACTCAAAGCCTCGTTTCCATTCGATGATTGTTGACGACGACGACAGGGGCGACGTCACTGATCAGTGGGCGTCGTCCAATGGTCTCAAAAAAGCCATAGTCAAGTAGTGTTATTAACAGGCAGTAGTGGGTGTAGCGCTACCAAAATAACAAGGAGGTGTAGTGATATCAAAATAATAACTCTAGCAAAAAAAATGCAAAAGTATTCGCCAAATTTTTGCATCAACAAGGTACTCAGCCCCCCTGAGCCCCCCTAGAGCCACACCCCTAAACGGAAGATGTTGTTGAAACTGATATTTTAATGTGCAAATCTTTGTGATGAGGATCTTTGAAAGAGAGCTCTATAGTTTTACTCCATAGATTCATTGATGGTTTTTGTTTACCAACACTTTATTTGCCATTTTAATAAAATCATGCTGATCCAGGGACCACAGATTCGAAGGAGGCGTGAAAATATTTGTAGGTTGGGGGCTTAACATGCAAAGCCCAGAAGCAAGATTCAGATTATCTTTGGTTTTGAAATTTTGAAATAACCGCCCCTTGAATGAATCATCGAAATTGAAAGCCTTTTGATCAGCGTCGCGTGTCATTGTGTCGAGGGGCGGTTATATATTCATGTTGCGCGGTTGATGTCAACAACTGAGAAAAGCTCTTGGAATGGAATGGAGAGGTAGAAGAACATTTCCAGTTACGGAAAGCTTGCAGGTTCCACTGTAAACGTTCTGCAAAAGGTAGTAGAAATTTTATCATTTTTGAAAAACGCTGTTTACACCGGTTTACGCTTCAAATACCAGGTTTATACGCTGTTTACTTTTGAATTCATTGATTTGTGAATTAGGCCTAGACTGTGTACTTGTCATTGCTTGGACCAAATTATGACCTCGATTATGTCAGTGCCAATGAACTTTTGAACGTCAAATCACAAATGGCTTTGGCTATATGCGTGAGATCATTGATGTTGACACAGTAATTTCCAAGTGCTCATTTTAAAAGAGAATGATTAACTAAATGCACTGTAAATTGTCTGGAAAAATTATGTTTTGAGAATTGCAAATTTTAAGCAAATTTATTTTAAGATTTGTTTCTAACGGCTCTTGTTTACCCTGGCCTGAGGGAAGTGAATTTATCAAATTTTCGTTCTAGCAGCTCTAGCTCCTTTATTTATGATCTGCGTCCTAGCACTGTAAACTTTGCCCCCTGTTTAGTATGAATTTCATTGCTTTTGAACCTTCTTAATCTGAAGCAGAAATTTTTGAAGTCAGGGAATAAAGTAAATTTGACGATTTTCTGATTACCCTTTTCGTTAAAGATTTTAAAATGTATAGGATTTGAACTGTCCCCTTTGTCCTGGCTTACTTATCGTCACTTTTCGAGGATCGAATAAATCTATTGAGCGAATTGCCCACTTGAGAGAACATCTGAATGCAATTTTCACATTCTGAAAGAATTTGAAAGACTCCTTTGACCCCAAGCGACTGATGTTGGCCAATTTTCTATCTTCACGTGATCGCTTACAGTATTCACATTGTTGCTACGGACAGGCAAACTGTTTTATGAAGAGAAATTTCAAGCGATTTGAAGTAGAAAATCCACATGGCTCCTATGGACAAGCTTTTTGCAAATAACAAATTGTATAAATTTTGAAATAAATAAATTGATTAGCAATTCTCTTTGTGCCGAAGCCTATGGCTCATTGGCATGGTACACTTCCTACACAAACATGTTACAAATACTTTGCAACATGTTACTAAAGCTTTTCGTCTGATACTCCCCACTCGGAGGTCTAATAAGAATTAACTTTAGACCTGGTTAGAGATAAAGAGAGTTCATTTTTCCTCTTTCAGATATTTCGAAAATTCCATGGAAGGCAAAACCACAATAAGCTAAGCATTGTTTGTCCAATGTCGGATAGACGTCGGGTATTGACATGAAGGTAAGCAGAAGTTTGTCTTATCTTCAATGATGGTGAATTCGATCAACCCCTGATAGAAACACTAAAACATCACTTTTTGGCATTTAACTCCAATCAAACAAACGGCTCTTTTTACGAAGGCGTTTATGGTGCAGATTAAATATTGCCACCAGGTATTAATCAACGCCAAAAAAGCCGACCACTTCGCGCCTATTTTGCAAAATTCAAATCTAGAAAATGTATATATCCTTTTTCAATGTAACCTTACCGACGCTGAGTCCAGCTAACATTTATTCAATCCAGTACAGAAGCTGTTATTATTTCTCTAGTACTCAATACAAGTCCATTTCAGCTCCTTTAGTCTATGACAAGGCCGCAAGAAGGAAATTGTGGAAGGTTTTGGTGGCCTAGAGAAAAGTAACATAGCTGTTCGAGGGGGCATATGGACATTCAAATCGAGCTTTTGGGGGTGTTCTAATTGATTAATTGGCCAATTGAGTTGACAACCTACGCCTCCAACTAACCCCCACCCACTAAAGGCTTGAAACGGTCATAGGTATAAATCCAAATCTAATCTTTTTTATTCAAATTGATCTCTTATTGTACCCAGCCTGCTGCATACTGTAGAGGGTTCAGTAAGACAGTTTCAGAGCTTTATTAGTACTTTTTTGCTAGAGAAAAGAGGTCTTGCTAGACAATTCTCGAGTTTCGCTAGAAATGGAAAATGCTTAGAATACAAACTGTCAACAATGACCCTCCATTTATATCTAAACTCTTCCATAACTTTTCCACAATTTATTCATATAGCCTAGCGATAGCAACTATCCTCCCCTCTGGACTTTCTTTCTCCTCCGTAGAGTCTGCACGCAGGCTAAAACGGCATTGATAAACGTCAATTTCACAACTGCTCGGAGCGGCTTTCTTTCGATAGAACGTTTCTTGCAAAACAACCTTACTGTTTTCTTCCGAATAGTCTATTGCTTGTTTGATTGGATTATCATTAATGCTGAACGGCAGCAAATCAAAACAAACTACCTAGCTGGACTATTCAAATTTATCCTTTTAATTAATATTTCTCTTGTCGGCCTTTCCTTTCGTACATTGTAGTTGAACTCTAAACAAGACCGCGCAAAACTGCATTGTTGACTCTAGCGTTCTGAATTTTCGTAGGTTGCAATCGGTTGTAGGACGGGCAGATAACTTAGAATCGGGGAGACAGGGGATCAGAATGGTAGGGTATCAAAATGAACCTAAAGGATCCAGCAACTGACTAAACAGAAATAATGAAAAGTGACCATCAAAAACAACAAGTGACCATCAGTGACACTGTTGAGATGTGAAAAGACCTAAGTTGCCATAAACTCAAAACCCCAAATTCAGAAATCCAAACCTCGCCCAATGGGGGGCTCAAAAAATACTCTCTGGGATATAGAGCTGCGTGCTCCATTGTGATTGCCAAAAAGTTTTTTGAGAAGTTTTATTGAAAGGCTAATCTTGATTTTGACAGCACAATGGCACAGCTTTTTATACCTTGAAATAAAATAATTTGTATTTCTACAAATAAGCTTTTAACCCTTTTTAATTTTCTCTGCCTTGCTGTTACCAAGATATCCCTTTTTAGTTAGTAATGTGTAAACTGGATCGTTTCTTCATTGCATGTTATTTTTCATGATCAACCCACAGAATGCTGAGTAATGGTCAGAGAGACACTGGAAATACTAATAACAGATTTGATAAAAATCCACGGGCCAATTGGTTCTGATTTGCTGCCAGTCAATGCAGGTATGCCTATGTGTTATTTTATTTTTAAAACTTTATCTTTTACCCCATGATATTATACTTTGTAAAACATCAGAATTCTTGCGTGAACAACATTGGCTTGTATGGGTGGCTTTTCAAATCATCCTAAACAGAAAATAATCTCTAATAAATCAATAGTTTAGGAGTTCGGTTGTTGAATATTGGTATTTGAGTCCAGGGGTGTATAGATGAAGGTTCTGAGGGCCTAGGTCTACTTATTCTTTTCATAGTAACCCATCTACCGGTGGCTTCCGAAAAACCCCTTAAAGACCAAATTTTCATAAACTTGTCCATTTATCATCGTTATCCCTACGCCTTCAAACAAATTAGTTAAGACATTGACTTTTTTACTTTGGCTTGTTAGTTATACGGTAAAGGCGTAGATGGATAATCTGCTAATCAGCTCATCTCTCTTTTACTCTCTCATGGTGGCCCCAGAATTACATAAACATTTTCCATTAATTCAATCATTTCAGTGCGACTTTCTGCTTACAGTACTATAACATTGTAATATATTCATCAAATTGCATAATGTCAGCTGATCACTTTGTTGGTGCGATTTTTTCAAGTTTTCGTTTGTTTTTCTTCTTTAATTTAAAGAGCGTAAAAAGTCATCCAAATGTATTCATCGTTTTCCTTTTTAATTCATGTTTACTTAACTATGTTTTTGTTTACGAAAGCGAATTATTGCAATGATACACATATTGTGACTGCATAAAATTTGAATGTTGACCCCCCGCGTCTTCAGCGCATCCAGCTTGAAATATCACGCAGGATTTTGGTGCCTGATGTTTGAAAGGCATTGAGATTTCTATTGACTTTGCCGCCATCTTGAATACTGTACTTACGTTGTAAGTTTTCCCATTCATGTTGGAATAATTAGATCGGCAACTACGTCAAGTGCGGTATTCGTAATAAAGCCTCTTTACACCTGCTAGTGAATGATGCGGAACTGGTGTCGCTAGATGGCAATAAACCCTTGATTAGCAATTCGTTCCTCTTTCAGGCATACTTAAATTGAAGAGTGCTTCGCTTCTGAAGATATCTTTGCAATGGAGCTCACAGGAATCATCTTCTGCATCCTTCTGATTGCGCAACAGAATTTGCTCATTTGTAAGTTTTATTTTTCTTTTACAACAGTTCCAACCTTACAACTTGAAATTATATAAAATTGGAGAAAAAGCGAATTCATTAACACTTTTTTTATAAATTTGCTAGTGAAATTTTACTTTAACTTCAAATTGTTTTGTCACATTATATTGTACAGTGGGCAAGCTAGTAAATTTCTGAATGCCGACACTACACCGGATAACCCGTCCCCATTTTCCGGCGAGACTTTATCTAAATCTAAACCATGGGAAATCTAAGGTGGTATAAATATCTACCTCCTTTTTATATGAACAGATTTTGCCGAAGCTTAATGCTTACTTTCTAGATAACTTGAAACTCAGGTGTTCTTGCTCTTTTTTCAACGTTAATTTTCAACAACTACATACAATGAATCTTTTCTACGACCACTAAATTACAGTTCTGTCAAGCTGATAAAATCTGACACTTTTGACAAGCTGATAAAATCTGTTCGGTTTTTAAAACACGGGGGAAACTTTTAAAGATGACATGGGAAACCTTTTTTTTTCTGCTAATTTTCTAGAGGATGGTTCTTGAGTACAATGCCTGCCAAAAGTCTTGGAACACTGACATCAATTTCCAAGTTCAAAACCAATCATCCCCCTCTCCCCCACTGAACAATGTTGGTTTACTATCAAACGGGTTAGGATTTTAGGAAGCACTTTCTTTTGCGCTTCTTTTATGATATTTCTCTAAATCATCAACATTGTTTGAGGGGGAAGGGGGCGGAAGTAGCAAATTTTGTTCATGAAAGGAATGAAAGATATCAAATGCAGCGTAAATTGGTGGGTGTTCCAAGTACTTTTGGCAGGCATTGTAGTCCTTCTTCTGTGGCAAATCAAGTCCAGTTCTCTTTAAAAGTGTGTTTTTAAAAGTGTGGGGATCATTTCAATGGCTAGGCATCAAGGGACAATCAATGATATCATATAACGCTGGGAAGAGCTTCTCTTCTTTGAAAGGAGTGTATTTAGTTCGGCGCGTTTTTATAAAAAGTTGCCAAATTCACTTCAGACATGCCATTTTATCAGTTCTTCAGATTTGAATTTTATCATTTTAAACGTCTTCATCAACCAAGTCTCGAGTATATTTTCTCATGAAAGTGGTAAGCTTTTCCATTGAAAATTTTACATAAGGAAGAAAGTAAACATATTATTGTAGGTACTACTAGGTCGCAGTTTGTATTCTTCTAGCTCTATTCATTTTTCTCAAACTGTATTGACTATCTTGATGAGATGCCATACAGTGCATGCAAAGTCATCAGTGGTTGGTCCTTGCTCAATCAGCCTCCAACAGTTTTTCTCTTTATTTACAGGCAACGGACAGCTGCTAGCGTTGAACGTAACACTGATACCACCCATTCCTGAACATTCAGTTATTACTTATGCACGTTTGAAAGAACAAAATCAAAGCAGATCTCACTCGTATAACATAGAGAGTATCCGATCAAGCCTCTTTGATGCCACTCACAAAATCCTACCGGCATATACAGCTTCGTGTCCTTCCTACTTCGATACCTTTAAAATGCCACTCTATATTGACAACTCTATTGGAGATCTTAAAACTTCACCCTTCTTTAAGGCCATTCCGGGTGAAATATTAACCGTCACAGTGTCCGCACTTGATTCTCACCGCACGCGCCATTTCGCTACGCTTACTATTAACATACTGTGCTCTTACAATGTTTCACAGAGATTTATCTCCAGTTTCGAAAACGATTCTAGTTGTATTAGAAAGTCTAGCAGCTTTATGCTAGCAAATCCTAACTTGAACGCCACATATATGTTCCAGTTTCCGCAATCGGCATCATTTAAAGATGTATTCTATATCGAAGTCTTCAAGGCAAAGATACCTTATATTTTTAACGTGTCAAGGAGCATCATTCTATTCTTTAACGTCTCCTGTGATTCGAGTATCTCAGCAGAGACACGTTACCAAAACGCCACACTAAAAAGGCTGACTTTATCCGCATATAAAAAGGATCACTCTGTCCGGATACCAATCCCTGGAACGTTAATTAAGCCGCAATGTAGGTTAGATGTAGCCATATTGCCATATATAGGCTATTCAAGATCAAATGCGACGTACAGTGAAATTAGCGCATTTGATAAAGCTTCTCCTCCCTTTACTCCGTATCACAAGGATGCATTGCGGATCACGTGGTTATCAAATGTCAGTGGTCCGTGTGGAAATCGAAACTGTCTTGTACAATTTTCACAACCATCTATAAATTTAGATGCAGACCGAGGTTGTCCTTTGGATGCAGACAGAGCATGCCTTGACGTGGAGACTTGGTACAACAATTGTAAGGGTAAGAATTGGCATCTGAAAGAGTTTCTTGGGTTCTTGTGCCTCCTATCAATGCTACTGAGGTAAAAATTTTTAAATAAGTAGGTCATAGGAACAGCATAAATCATAACGCTTGGAAGGTCAGCATTAATTTAAATCTATACGTAAAGTCAGGTTTCAGTAATTATATAACGTAAGGACATAATCTTTGTAATATTGAATGATGATATACGCAACTATAGTCACTGTGTCATATTTTTCACAGTTCTATCTCTAGAGCAGGGTCGTTGCTAAATGGTGGGTGTGAGAAGGCGTACCCCGTGCCCCCAACATTTCAACTGTCGGCACAAAAAGGATCTTTGACGGTTAAAAGAAGACATTTTTTCTCACCTTGTGGTATTTGTAACCGGTTTATAGCAATTGTAACGTTTTATCATTTCGGCAGCAGTTGAAATTTTACAGTATGGTAATTAAAGTATAAATTTTGAAATAGAAACTATAAAGGCAGCATATAAGATTATCTATTTTATATTCACACCCTTTGTGACTGAGACACGCCTTTTTGTCGACAAAATTCATTTTTGTATCCCTTCGAAAAATGTTTTTAGCTTCGCCCCTACTCTAGAGTATTTACTGTCTAGACTTATAGAAATATCGCAAATTATACCATGAGTAAAACATCGATAGGTAAAATGATGAATGAAATTCACGGTCTGATTTATATTCCTAAAGATAATACATTTAAATAATTGATTTGACTGTATTTAAATTCAATCCTAGCCAACCTGACACTGGGTTTAAGGACCATGTCACCTACTTTGGTTCGGTTGTCTTCCAGTGCAAGCGTCATGTTCCAGTGCTCTTATTCAGCTATTTTTCAAGATCAATCAAAGTTTCACTGGTCGAAGGACGGGCAAGTCATAAAACCAGCCAAAGGGATTCAGCTTCTTAATGCCGTGGAAGGGCAAAACGTCCTAAATTTACTTGCGTTTTCAGTTGAACGTGTGGAACAACAAGGCTATTATTACTTTCACCTGAAAACAAAGTATGGTCATCAGGTGTCATCGAGAAAAGCTCTTGTCTTGATTGAAGGTGAGGCGGTTTGTTTCTCTACCTTCGATCTTCAATGAAATTTATTATAATTTTTTCTAACTACCGTGGACAACCGTATGTGCGCAATTCCCAAATTTGTGCATCTTGCCATTTTGTATCGAATCCTCCCTTAATTCGATATTGCTGCCTAAAGCTATGATTACTTGATCTTTTCGCTACTCAAATAGGCCCAGGCCTGTGGCTATTGAGATGCAGCTATGGTCTTGGAATACAACCCTAGATAGAAACAAGACAGCCATTAACTTATATAAAGAGCTCTTGGGATCCCCCCCCCTCCCATCTCACTTTTAACGCCCCATTCATATGCCATCTAATACTCTAACATAGCATCGCAGGGATAGTACAAAAACTCGGCGTTTTCAACTTTTTAAACGTTGACTTGTTAATTTCAATGCCGTTGTAACACAGCATTGTACCTATATAAAGCTACAGTTAAAATTAGTGATTCAGGGCAATTCAAACAAAGCTACAAAAAAACGCTGGCTACAATCCAAGCAACAATAGGATTCAAGAGAAAGTGCTTAATCTTATTGCTACTCTTGACGAGATGAGGATATTTTGAAAGAATTTTGCCAAAATGCAACAGGTTTTTCTACATCGCCATTGCAACTAAATGCAAACAGTTCTGCTTGTGGGGTTAACAAACCTTTCTATACTCAATGCCACTCATTCCATATATTTTTCAGATGTTTCCTTCATAAAGTTCATATTTACCGGAGAATCTATTCTCAGCAAAAGTAAGGAGGACGCTTTGTTACCTGAAAAACTCACTGAAAAGGTAATTTAAGCTTTTGGCAAATATATCCATTTTATATCTCAATTGTAGATACGATAGTTAAGTAGGAAAGAAACTTTTTTAAAGGCTTTCCATAACCAGGTCAACGGAAGACCACCAAATCCTTTTTTATAAGAATACAAACGACACTTTTTTATAGGAACCAGTAAATTGAGGTTCAAGCTGGCTGTTCCTATTTGTTTCGATAATCTGAGGCTAAATTTTACTTAATTTGTTTTTAAATGATGAACGTGTAAGCAACGTGCAACTGCACTCCAGGGAGGTGTTCAGGCCTCGTTTGCCAACAGAGTAAGTGAGACTCTTTTATATGCCGAGAAGTTTGAAAAATTTATCGAAAAAGCACCCCAAGACGGCAAAAGCTCCTCGTCTTTGAGATAAAACATTGTTCAAAATGGATTTTACAGTTTGACCATGGCATTTTCTTGACGTTTGACCAATTTTGAGGCTCGTGTTCTTACAAGATTACATTTTACCAACCAACTGAAGATTTCTCAAGTGGTTAAGAGGTAGTGTTAACACTCTAAACCTTTTGCAAAACGCCCTTACACTATGATCTTTAGTAACTGTAAACTGTCACTACAAAACGATATTAGAATTTACATTAATAACCCGCATATAAGATTTTCATTTTTGCAGATCAGGCTGTAAAGTTTCTTATTTTTAGAAATAAATTTTGGAAAAAAGGCTGAATTCTTATACTTTGATACATAGCTTTGTCAGCCTGAAATTTCTTACAAGTGAGTTTCTTATTTGGAAGTAATACTGTACGGCTTGTAAAATAACAAAGATTTGTTTGTTTTTAGACCAAATCATGGTTATCTACGATTGGGATTGATCCAAACAAAACAACTTCCTCAGGGACAAGCTTCAAGTACAATACATCAAAGTATGTTTTTGATGTTTAGATATAGATTAGATGTTTATGATTTAGTCCATAAGTGGCCTGTTTGTTAAAAGCTAATTAAAGACATGATATTATTCTCCTCTTGATATTCCGAGATTAATTTTCAATCTTTAGTGCTTGTTTCTATATAAAAAGATTGTTTTAAAAGAAAACTGAAGTTAAAACTTAGAAAGGATTTTTTATTATGGTACATTGCAGCTTTAAAGTTCGAAAGTTACCCGAGACTAAAATGCTAGAAACACAATTCCTTTAAAGTGTTGTTCTGTTTACAAAAGATTTTTTGAAGTGAAAGTGATTTTGTAAGATTTTTCGTGAAAAAACCCTTTTTATAGGTGTTTTGTACATGTAAAATGCAAAATACTGCAGTCTGGGTAATCTCAGCTCACATGAATTCTGGGATATTTGGCAAAGCCTTTCAGTACATTCGTAATATAAATGCACTTTACACATGTGACTGCCTGTTCTTCTTTTCAATCTCATAATATTAGATTACGTCTTTTGAAATGATAGTCACTTGTCGATTTAGTCATTACGCATTAACACCATATAGCATACTCTTTTTCTCGGAAGGTCAGGCGCAGAATTCACCGTTACCATATTCTCTTTAAACGCGACACAAAGATTAAAAGTTTGTGGAAACCTGAAGCATATGTATGAGTTGCTGTCTACTTCTTCAAAACTGGAAATTAAATCGTTTGGTAGGTTTCTTTGCCCTGTGATCCGATCAAGCCTCAGACAATATCCACAGTCTTTGTTTCTTTTCTCTTTTTTTTGCTTTATAGAAAATGTAATCTGTCGACAAGAGCCTTTTAGTCTCGAAATTAATGCTTTGAAAATCTCTAAAAATCTTAAAAGTTTGAAGGTTTTTTAAAGAATGAAACTAGGCACCTTTGGGAAAAAATCGAACTTTTATTCGTTAATGGCTCTTGTATAGCTATGTAGAGACTAATTAGCTTGCAAATTAAACCAGGAGCGATCAGTGATCTTTTGTAGAAAGGAGATTTTATGGAAAGTTGCATACCGAATGCATTTTTTCGTAAACTAGTAAGCTACCTGCATTAAGAAGTAATTGCTATTTCTAAATGAATTAAGTCTCTGTAGACGGCTGTTAATTAGTATATTTAGTATCCTGTCGTCTTTAAGTGTAGTTTTTGTTAACCATCATAGATTGCTGCCAGTCTGTCAACCATGAGGAGAACATACAGTGGCCAATCACGCTTGTTAGCCATACAGCTGTAGCCCCATGTCCGTACCGCGATCTTGAGGATTCTAGAGTTTCCATGGCAACGAGAAAATGCGTCTGGAATTCTTTTAATGGTGCACTTTGGCTGCAGCCTGACATGGAATCTTGCCCCAAGAAGATTTCCACACTCAATGAGCTTGCAAATGTAGGATATTTTTAGGTTTTTCAAGTTTGAGTATTATGAATTGATTCCAGTATTTGTCATCAACAAATTATACAGCCTTGATGCTTTTTCCCAAATAATCTCGTTTTGGATTTCACCACAGTCTCGTTTTCATTGATTTCATTTCAAATTCTCATCAATAAACTTTCTCAATACTATTCTTATTTCTAAATGTTTCTTTGCCAGAAAACATTCACTGCAAGAAATGTCTTAGAAGCTTCAGAGATGTTCTTAAACCTATCACAAGGACATTCCAACAAATCAGATATTTTTATTCTGGAGAAGAAAGTTGCTGTGATAAAAAAAATAGCTGATCTAGAGACGGTTCAGCCAAAGGTAAATCGATCGATTCAATTACTTATAAATTGCATCACCTAATCAAGGAAGCAATGAAAGGGAATGTTTCTTTGCGTTTTGATATTTTTTCCTTTTTTTGCTAATATCGATCATTGAAGCTCATGTGGCCCTTTGAAACCATAGCGGATTAAAACCTGCACGATTTTTTATCGAATTTTGAAATGCAATGATTGTGAATATGGAAGAACAATAAAGCAGAAAAGAAATGTTGCGTCTTATGTTCAAACTTGTACATTGTTATTCCTCTGCTCTTTTTTCATAGGAGAAGTTCGTTATATTCTATGTTGCCTAGATAACTTTCTTTTTAGTTCTTCTGAATGCTTTAAGCAAGAATGGTACATTTTTCTGTTATGAAATGATTGACTTCCAGGTAGCCAGCAATGTATTGACCGTTGCAAGTGGCGTATTGGATGCAAACCAGAGAGTGCTCGCAAAAGGTCAACGAGATCTTGGTCTCTGTAGAAAGTAAGTGCAGTGAGCAAAATATTTCTTTTTTTTGCGCTTTTCTGGCATTTATGTAGGGTGATAGAGAAAAGCATTAACAAATCCTTTTGCAATGGTTATGCCATATGTAGACACCAATATAATTTTTGTGCATTAGACATCTGGTCGTTTATACCATTTGTATATATTCTTAGGCCTTTCTTGTTTCTATATCTATTATTTTATACTACAAATTATTCCGCTTGAATCATGGGCGGCGTAACAGCATCGTTATTTTCATTGGTTTGATAGCGTCGTTGACTTTCCTTGTAGACTTTTGGTTTCAATACAGCAAATTGCGAACAAGCTCAACTTTTCCGGCACAAACACGACCATCGAGACAAAAAACATAGCACTAGCTGTCGCAAAAATAAGTAGTGATAGCAACGCAAGTATCCTTGTGAGAGCGTGGAATGATCAGCAGACATCCAAGATTGAAGTCTTGTCAGTTACAGAACTGCTCGAGCAGGGGCCATATCAAACGTCACTCTTTCTACCTGCAGCCACCATTAATAAAGCTACCTCGATTTCAAACACAAGTGACCTCCGTTTCACTAGCGTCCAGTACAATAATGCGAGGCTTTTTACAACAGTTCACGGCAACAGAGGCTCTAGAAACTTCGGCACACAAATGAACCCCGGTCATAAAGCTACAAGCACACAGCCAAAAATATCTCGCGTTGATTCCAAAATAATTTCAGGATCAATTGTTGGTGTGAGGTTACGTAATCTTGCTTTTGCTGAAGAAATCAAACTTGGATTTCGCCAGCTTTCCAGTTCAAAATCGAGATCCTTCCACAATCAATGCGTTTATTGGGATTTCAACGCAAAAGGTTAGTTCTTTTATTATAGTGGTAATCATTTTGTCTTAAACTTTTCGTGCATGCCTTTTACAAAGTGTCAACCAGTGCAGGAAATTTTCTTGAAATTCACAGATCCTTATCACTGAACATTTCTTATAAGAATTCCAGGTGTTTCAAAACAGTTACCTCTACATCATGTTTCCATTGAAATATTTTGCCCCACGTTGTTTTGCCTAACCTTTTTGCCTTGAAGTTCTCGATATTTTGTGTATTGTAAACTGTTATCCTTTACCTCGTTGGTTTTGAAGTGATAATTTTCAATAAGATTAACGTATCTTGTTAAAACAAGCGAACGCATTATATCGGTACTAGTCAAAGTTGGAATACCTACCACATCCTTATAACTCAACTTAATAAAAAGTGCACCTTGTTGTTATCATAAAAGAAAGAACTTGGGAGAAGGCATAGTGAAGCAAGAGCGACAGCTAATTCACTTTAATCTTTAAGTCGTACGATTGTATTTATGTAGATGGAAACGGCGGTTGGTCAAGTAAAGGCTGCAGAGCAAATGGATCTTCTAACAGCATTTACTCATGTCGATGCAATCACATGACGCACTTTGGTGTTTTGATTCAAGTAGACCAGAGTGCAAAACCATTATCAGAAAGACAAAAAACATCACTCAGTATCGTCACTTATGTCGGCTGTATTATTTCGTTTATATGCCTCTTGCTCACATTAGCCACATTTGGTTGTTTCGAGTAAGTAAAAGAATCCAGTGTTTTTTCTTTATGTTTATCTATTTGCCCTTTTTTTGTAAGAAATGAAAAGGTAGGGATATTTTCATCGCCAAAATGATTTAAGAAGTAACATTGATCAAAGTAATTAAAAATGCTAATGTTAAAGCAAATATATTTTATCTGAATCAGTAAGATATTTGTTTTTGATGATTACCAAAAATTGACCAAATGTCACTTGCTGACACTTTCTGAATGAAATATGATAAATCCTTCGTTGAAAGAGTTTGAGAATCGACATCATCTAAATGTTTTTAGGATTCTAAAATGTTTGATCATATAATCTCAAAGAAAAATATGAAATACATACAGAAATGCAAAACCAGTTAAATCTGTTGCAAATTAACTGCGATTTGGCCGGTGAAAAGACTGAGCTGTTATCGGATTTGCTGTAATTTTGGCCAGGTTCAAAGGTTTAGAACCAAGACCAAATTATACTGAGCTGAATAGAAGAAAAACCTATTTGTAGCAAGCTATATCTCAAACAATTGACAGCACAATGGCTGATTTTGCATACTCAGAGACGCTTCTTAATTTCCTTTCAGGTTATTTGGTACAAATCCTAAGTATCTAAATTTTATTTTTTGTGATTCATGTCTTTGGAATTCTACAAATACTGTGAATTTTCCCAATTTTTTCATTTATCGATATCCCTTTTATACAAAGTTTGTATACAGCTTAATGAAGGTTGCATTTTATTTTTATTTTTTGCTCTGTACTTCGTAACTTTTCATCGAGATTATTAACAGATTTGCTTTCATTCTAAGGAATTTGCGACGAAAACAGCCTTTGCAAATCCACATGTTTCTTTGCTTCTCGTTACTGCTTACAATCACTACATTCCTTGCTGGTCTTCACTCAAAGGATCGAACTTCATGCAAAGTTTTTTCAGCACTGCTACATTTCTTCGTGCTGTCTTCATTTTGTTGGATGGCTGTGGAAGGCATAAGCTTATATCTTTATTTGGTTAAGGTTATGAGATCGGCAACTCTCTCCAAGCTCATCCGGAACAGTAATCTATTTTGCTGGGGTATGTACATTTTCTCTCTGTTGTATTTGAAATTTTTTCTCGAATTTTTAAACATTCATCAAGCAGTTTTGTCAAACACTCGATGAGGCTTTTACATAAAAAGACTACCCAGCACTTAGTTTCTTTCCTATTCTAGACGACCTAAAGAAGTTTGAAGCAATGAAATATATTTTCGACTTTCTTAAAAATATATGTTCGTCCTGATTACGGTGAAATTTACCAAAGACCTTTCGTAAGGACCGAGACACTGAGAAGCTGCGGTTTCGAGCAGTTTTCTGGTCCTTTCTCTCCATACCTCGCGATGACTACGCCACGAATTACAGAGAGCTCGTGACTCTCCTCACTCTAAATGAAAATTTCGTTGTGTTAGATACTAGAACCAACAAACTTTGGATTTGTAGTCCGCCACCCTAACCACGGAGCAATTCTCACACCCATATTGTTTGATTTATGGCGATGACTTTGAACTCCTACCAGAAAAGGTTTGATTGAACCTCAAATTGCCGTCTGATGGCATCGAAATGAACATGGATTACGATCTTCCCAATACAATAGATTTTTATTTCTTGGGTATTATGCATCTGAAATGTGATCCAAAAGGATTCAAATTGAAGAAAATACTTGACTTTCAGAGTTTTGTTCATATGATTTCACTCTTTGCAGTTCTCTTTACAATCAGCTATCTGAATTTTCAATTTGATTTTTTTATCGATTTTTAGGATTACCGGCCATAATTGTTGGTATGACCGCAGGTGTGACCAAGATGGATGCATATGTTAAAATGCTTGCAGATGGCAGCTTGATGTTAGTATCATGAATGATATAATCTAACATAACTAACATGTGACTATGATATATCATACCATGTTGCTTTTCTGATTTTATGTTACCTATAATTTAGGCAGTATTTAAAGTAAATATATAGGTAAATACCTAAGAATCATTGTTGAAATGCATTTTACTGTCATGATTTGCAAAGATATTGAAGTTACAGCAGTTACTGAGTTATTTCATTGAATACCGGATCACATCATGATGCAAATAAGAGATCATTCATCGATATTTTACGCTTTTATAGTTGCTAGGTTGATAAAGGCGTTTTTGGTACTTAATTTTAAAGAAAATTAATAAGTTGTTTATTTTGGTGTTAGCTTCTCAAACGAGAAGAAAAAGCCAAACAGACCAAAAACGTAAACTGAAATGGCTAAATGATTAAAGTCTCCCAGTGTGCGCCCATTATGCATATCTTTCCATAAACGACCATTTCCAAAAGTCATTTTTCAACCAGGGTGTTTGAAAGAGAGGGCATTATTTGGCATTTTAACATTATCAACGGGAAGTTCATTTATTTATAGGTTTAAATGATGGAAGGAGTTTATTTTAAGTAACTGTATTTGTCATATTGAAAGACAGGTCTATGTTTTGTGTAGCATTGTCAGGATTTGGTTTATTTTGAGCCTGAACGCATTACGCTGAGTTCCTATCCCCTTTCTTTTCCAGCTTTTCATGAAAATTTCAGTTAGAAAGTTAACTCAAAGCTGAATTAGGAATTAGATTTGTGACATAACTTTTGACTTTTCTTGTAATTATCATCTAATGTACATTAATTTTGAATCAACAAAAGTAAAAGATCAGGTGAAATTTTTGAGATCGGGAACTTTTAAGCATCAATTTGAGATTTTTAACAACCTTATACTACAAATTCAACTGGAAATTTATTACTTTTTAGATGCATCATCAGGGAAATGCCATTTTATATTGCCTACTTGCTGCCTATAATCGTCATAATGCTGATGAACTTGGTAATTTTGGCATTGGTAAGCAGGTCTTTGATGCGCGATCCTGCAATTTCGAAAACAAACAGAATGACAAAGGTCACTAAAGTACGGATCACGTTTGGCTGTTCGCTTGTTATGGGTACGACGTGGATAATCGGTCTATTTGCAGTCGGTGTTTTCACCTTCACGTTTCAGCTAATATTCTGTTTGCTTAATTCATTCCAGGGGCTATTTATATTCATATTTTATTGTGCAATGTCTAAGGATGTGCGTAAAGAATGGGCCAAGTTCTTAAATGTGGAACAGAAATTGACATCATCAAATACACCTGGAGTTATCATTAAACCAAGCAACAGCAGAAGCAAGAAGACAAAAGATGACATGGTTAATATGAACACTGGATCGGATGGTGTCAAAGAACGCAAAGTTGTGAAGAAATCAGATGAAATTGAAACAAAAGGTGTGCTGTTTAATTTCAAGGAATGCAAAGTTGATTTGCCAGGTGACGAGACAGTTGTTCTGCTTGATTTTCGACCAACTTCTAGCATTAAAAGGTGATTCATTGAATACTCCGTGTAATAAACACACAATAAAAACAATTACCTGTGCATGCTTATGAGGAAAAATTATTATCATGGCCTCCTTTTCACTTTGAGGCTCGTTGTGCACCGAACCTTTATATTGCTGCTGACGACAAAATTCTTTGAGTCATTGTCTGCAACTTGTACGTCGTCTACAGCATGGCAAATGGCAAAAAATATGTTAACTTGCTAAGGAGGTACTAAAATAAGTTCAAATGAATAACAGATGTAGCAGTGAATTTTATCATTTAGAAAGGCCTGTTTGATCCGTCAATTTTATGTAACGACGTCTTGAAGCTTTCACGTGCCGTTAAATAGATCGTATCGATTTCACAAACTGCAGCTTGCCGCGTGGATTAATTAATTTTTTATTTTAACATTTACTAAATAAGAGGTTTTAAACATCAAGAATAAGCTAAATTTGAGTATGTATTATTTATTCATATAATGTAATATTTTAAAACTGTATATTAAAAAGGTTTTAAGATTCACGATTTTAGTTAACATAAATGCACCTTAAATTGAACTGACGCTTCAAATTGTTTCTCAAGTGAAAACTGTCCTCTAGATGAGACAGAACCAGACTTATCACCAAGGCAGTGTCTCTGGTGCAGTTCACCACAAAATTTTCCTGATTTTCATATTCCTTAAAGTTCTTTTGTGACCTTTGTTTGCAGTACATCACTAGTTTATACTCGCTCGTGTTTTGGACAGTTAAATGATTTATACGCTCAGAAGATCTTTTATCTTCTAAATATGAGATTGGAATACAGCGATTCTTTTTAGTTTAAAAAGAGGAACCTTGGTCCATAGAATGATGGGGTGACAAAGACGGATGGCCCAAATAATAATATTGAGGATTAAAATGAATATTGTACGCTTTACCACCCTAAAAACATATATAACATATATTTTATGTTATATCCTTTGTATGTTATATTCTTTGCCATGTCCTTTCAAGACGTGGGCGATCATGGCTTTCCATAGCTTCCTTTCATTTGCTCTTTTTAGCAGTTCTTGTTCTTTTATTCCCCCTCTTTGTCCTTCAGGCACATGTTCTGCCATCCATGCGCTCAAACTAGTCAAGTACTTTATCCGTGATCTTCCTCTGCTTTTCTTTCCTTCAATGCTTCCCGTGATAGTTAAATTCTCCAAGCTCTCTTTCCTCATAACATGCCCCGAAAATTCCAACTGCCGCTTTCTAACTGTTTGCAGCAGTTTCCCTTCAGTTCCTATTTTCTTTAGAACTTCTTCATTTGTAACGTGGTCTGTCTATGGAATCTTTAACATGCGCCGGTAAAACCACATTTCAGCTGCTTCAAGTTTGCTCCTCAAATGTGCTAAGATTTTCCAGCATTCACTCGCATATAGAAGATTGGTCGTTACATACCAGTCCAGCACTCTTTTCCTTGTTTTAATTGTCATCTTGTCATCTTTAATTGTCAGATTTGTCAGTACCTTACTTGATTGTTTGAAAGCATCTTTCGCTACACCAATGCGTCTCTGGATTTCTGTATCACACTTTCCGTCCTCAGTCAACATGCTTCCCAGATAGCTAAAGTTTTTTACCTGCTTGATTTTGATTTTGATTTTGACCAATTTTCAACTCACGCTTTGGGCTATCTTTTCTACTCACGACCATACATTTCCTCTTTTTTCAATTGATAGTTAGCCTCAATTACCTTGCCTAATAGTTATTTTATATTTTCTTCTGAATCTGCTATCAACACCTTGTCATCTGCATAGCGTGTTCTGTCCACCTACGACAAGCCCTGGTAAATCTTCTAGTTCTCTCAGAATCATTGAGAATCATCGCTGTATAAGTCAAACAAATCATTCGAAAGAACGCATCCCTGTCGCATTCCTCTCTCTATTCTGGTATATTCATTTTGATCGTTGTCTATTTGCATACATGCTGTTTGTTCCCAATACAAGTTGCGAACTATTCGTATGTCTTTGCCATGTATATCAAGCTTTCCTAACACTTCTAGCAATTCTTCATGTTGGACTTTATCAAATGCTTTTTTGTAGTCAACAAAACACAAATATATGTCCTCCCGCATTTCTATTGCACGCTCTGATAACATACTTACCATGCTGCATAGATTCCCAATAATGTTGTTGCTAGCTTGCAACCTTGGTTGTCACTAATATTGTACTTAAAAAACTGGGGTATGACGGCATTATCAATGAGTGAAGCTTGCAACCTTGGTTGTCACTAATATTGTACTTAAAAAACTGGGATAGGACGGCAATATCAATAAGTCAGGTTTTTACTTCTGTATGTAATTTTTTTTTGATAATTTTGGCGGGCAGCCTAGCGTACCTAGAACAAGGAAATGCAGCTCGCGATTCACAGTATCAAACGTTTTGTGAACTCAGCAAACACTACATGTAACCTACTACGTTGTAATCTTCTAAGCTGTTTTTATCCTGCTAATATTCCTTCTATGGTTCTTTTCATGTTACGTAAGCCTGACTGTGATTGTACATACGTAAATTCTGTAATTAAGTCGTTGTAGAGAGCTGTGTGCTGGTTCGCTGATTGTATGCTACTCTATATCATAAGTATTCTGAAATTGACTTTATATTATATAGTTTGAAAAATCAATTAAATGTTCGCCACATCTATTTCTATGGAATCTGGTGCGGTCAGAAGCTCACCATCCTTCTTTTGCATTGAACGAAATCTTGAACCATGAATTGTTTCAAATCGGTGTAGAAATGTTTGCAGTTCTTTTTCTCTTTATATGTTTCTGCTTCTTCTGCGTTTTATAGCGTCTCTTAAGCTTTTCGCCTTCCGGTAGATTTCATACTTTTTTCATCAAACAAGTCGTTATGCACTCTTTTCCACTTTCTAAACATTTGTGTAGCTGCTGCTTGAAGTTCTTCTTGAGCTCCCCAAAATCGACTTCACAAAACCGGCATTTTCTGAACTAGAAGTCATACCAGCTTTATATTTGTTCGTCACTCGTCTCTGTTCTTATCTTTTTTAGAATTTGTTAACTTTTTGCTGAGGTTTGTAGAGAAGGGAAACTTAGCAACGATCGAATTATGATTTGATAAGTAGTCATCTGCTCTGGTAAATATTGGATGGTCAAGCTGTTGCCAGCGTTTTAAACATGATTTTTCATGTGTTCTCCGAGCTATCCTTTCTGCCCATTTTACCACGTTTAGTTCTGGTGCAGAACTTCAATATTAAGCACTTATATCTACAGGGCTCATAGGCGTAACTTAAAAAGAAGATGCCAATAGAATTCATTTTTCCAACACCATTTTGGCGGAGGACTTTTGACAATGATTTCAAACCTTTGCCTATACCAGGGGTAAACGACCTTTTTTGAGACTGGACCAGATCCTTCAAACCGTTTCTTTAAGTTGGCCAAAGATAATAAGAAAAAAATACAATCTTGTGATAAAATCAAAAAAATAACAATAATCAAAATATTTCATTTAAATTCAATTACACTACAATTTCAAACATCTTTTTACACAGACAGTTGTAACGATAGATAAGACTGTTACAATCGTAAATGGAAAACTGAAAAAAACCAACCTGGCTTTAAGCAGGATGAATCCGTGACAACGGATAGTGAACAAATCTTTCCATGTTTCCCAGGTTTGATTAAGACATTAGATTATCTCGGTTTGAATCGATATGTTTCATTTAATATTTGTGAACCCTCGGAAAATCATCAGTGCCAAATTCTCTTCTCGGGCCGGATTCTGGTCTGCGGGCCGTATGTTGCACATCCCTGGGCTACACGAACTTTCAAATCATCTAGAGCTGGTAGATGCTGCTTCAAGGCTGCAAAGCTCCTCGTGAAATTCCTTTTCCTTTTCGTATAATCTGCATAGATGAAGCATATATGCTCATTAGGGGCTGGGTTTAGGTTTGATGTTCACAGTCCTTCAACCGTCCAGTTTACCAACTGCCATGCATCTTTTTGAAAGATACCGGATAGATGCCTTTGTTTGAGCTTGTAAAATAATACCTGTTGATGTTATGAAGCGAATGCATGTAATGGCGCTTGTTTGTACTCGTATCAGTTTATTATTTTTTTTTCAAACTTGCTCTCAGAGTGAACTGCACCTAGATAAATCATATCTATTAGGATTTGAACAGCTTAAGGGTATTACTAAAAGTTTCCAATGTAGCAGAATGTTAGAGAAATTAATGCGTCCAAGAAGTAAAAACCTAGTTCACATAATTTTCCCTTACATGATAAGCACTTATAATCTTCAAAGTCACATGATTTGCTTAGGACGCTTGTTATCCAAATTTACTTGATATGTTCCCCACACAGAATAGCTAAAAACCCTTCATTGCATGATGTAGAATTGTTATTACTGGGCAATTGATCCAGTCCTATTCGCTTTGCTGTTTGGAGGACAGAATCTTTCCAATTTCAGAATAAGTTATCAAGCCAGCAAAGAATAAGCGCCTTGGAGTTCTGTCTCAAAGCAAAAAAGCTTATTGTTTTTTTTTCTTAACTTAAAATGAAGTTAATGTGTGAATCAGATTATTGTCAGAACAAGGTTAGATCCTTGTGATTCGTTTCAAATATTGCAATGACAGTAACAATCAGTGGCGGCTCGTGTATTGGGGCTAGTGGGGCTTAGCCCCACCAAAGATTTCCAAAAATAAGCTTTAGATTTATAAACGTAAATAAAATCAACGTCCATTATTAATTTAGCACTGTTCACTAATTTCGTTGCTTCGAGTTTCACTGTTTGTCCATTCTCTAGTTTGTTTAGGTCCCACTCTGCCCGCGGTTCTTTCAAAAACTGAACAAACACGCGTATCAGAAACCATCTCCCGAGCTTTTGGGGCCAGCTCCAAACTAGAAGAGAATGCACCAATCAAATGCCTCTCATGACTTGGCCCCAAATAATTCAATTCAACGGTAGCTGAATTTTTGTTGTCGTGATGTGATTGGCAATGTTGATCTTGAAGTGGAGCGCAGCAGAGTGGCGTGTATTCGATGACTCGCATTTTCAACTTTAAAACTTTGAAATAAAGCATACAAGTTAGATCTTTATCAGAATTAATTTTGCCGATCCTGAAATAAGCTCAAAATGGGAAGGCTAGGCCGTAGGCCTTCTAATGGCATAAAGCATATTTCCAATGCAGGCTTTCAACTGGAACAATTTTAGATTCACAGCATATGGAAATTAATCAATTAACAGTTTGAGCTTTTTATTCTTTAAAAATTTTTTAATTGCCATAATATGCAATGCAAATGATATCGTCTACGGGTTGGCCATATTCAAGTTGTCTATGTTTTTATGGACATCCCCCACGAACTCCCCTTTTTGTGAAGAGAGAAACGGTCCAGCGGACTTGAATAAATAAAGTTGAGCACACCAACATTTCACATAGTTTATTACTTTGCTTATTAAAAATTATACATGATTGATAGTGGCACTTGTTTTTCTTTTCAATCGAAACTTTCAAAATGATGACAGCCTTGTTGATTAGAAGTAGTAAAGAATGGAAAGGCTTTTTATTATTCTTGGCGTTCCGTGTCTATGGCTTTAGATTTCGAATATTACGTCATCAGCCCCACGAAAAATTTACCCCACGAGCCGCCACTGGTGACAATGGAAATCTGCCCAAGCTAAATCGTCATGGCAGGGAATGGTTGAAGTGTGTACATAATACAGACATTATGTCAGGGTTAATTTGTAAAGGTAAGTAATATTTGTTTGTATCGAAGAAGCATTCATGCAACAATGTCTTATCCAGTGTGACAGCATTGGATGGGATTATTACGAAAGGAATTTGGGACTACACTCATTTTTTTATAAAAAACAAAGGTCGATGTTGAGTACTCCAGTTTCTTAATGTTCTGGATATTTCAATACTCATTTTTTCTTAAGAGTTTCTTGATTATGATTTCATAATAGCAGTATTATCTTTACTGAACCCTTAGTGATAGCAGTATTATCTTTACTGAAAAGGCTATCCTGTATAAATATGGTAGATTATTATTGTTATTATTATTATCATTATGAATGATGTTATGAAATGTTTGTGACCTTTTTTATCACGTCAAGAGATTCGCTTCCGTTCCGATGCTGTATTTAGATGTGGGAAGTATATTTTTATCCCTTGTGTCGTAAGTTCTAGGCCAACAGGGCAATCGTGTTCTTGGATTTTACAAAATTTCGTTGTTCTCAGTTTTATTACGATATAATAGTTTCTTAATTTTTTTGCTTCGAGTACTGAAGTTTCTTAATTTATTCTGACTCTCCAGTAGTCGTTTCTTATAGCCAGTTTCCTATAGAAAAAATGAGTGTTCTTTCCCAATAACTTGCTGGGCTTGAAATGCGCGAAATACAGCCATAAGTTTGGGAGTGCGCTTTGACGTTTTTAGATTTTTAATTGAAGTCTCTTGTACACTTTGTAAATGTCGAGCTTATACAATAGATTTTTTTAAGCAGTTTGTTTTTTCAAACAAATGTGGTTTTAACACACTATTTAAAAGTACCCTCTAAAGTAAAGGTAATAGAGACCTACAAAAGTATAAGAAACACCGATTAAAGGCAGTCTGTCCCCTATTTTGCTCAGCTTTATTTTCACGGGAGTGAAATACATGCACCGTTGAGCTTGATCGATAATTAAACGATTTAAACCAATCAGAGACAACTTTAATTCCAGAGCTTTTGAATCAAATGGCTGTGTTCCCGTCAGTGCTGCCACACGTAGGGTTCTCTACCTACAGTAGGGATTTTGAGGGTTTTGTTGATTGTAGGGAAAAACTAACGGTATAAATCTTGCAATGTAGGTATTTTTTCGAAATTTGTAGGTAGATTTTTTCAGAAAGTGCAAGTGGACTCTAGGCCAGGGAAACAACAATCAGAAAATGTGCTAAAATTATGTGCAAATGCCAAAATTAATTCTAAAAGTATTGATTCTCTAGTCTAAAGAAATTTTGCGACCAGAAAATGGAAGAGCAGTCTCCATCTACCATGAATTTTTTCGCTGGTTTGCCCCACCTGAGTGATTTGAACCACAGCTATAGAACAATAGGACTCAAATATAAAAATAGAAAATGGATGCCGTCTATTTGTCTTTCTTTTCATGCAATGCCCCAATCGCAAACATATAGCAACCGCATTAAAAATAGACACCATCGAACGCCTTCCGTAGGTAGAAAGTAGGTTTTTTCAAATTGAGTTGCTGCGTAGGTTGTGTGTAGGTATAAATTTGTAAGGTGGTAGGTGGAAATGTGTATATTGTGTGTGGCTGCACTGGTTCCCGTTGTAGTGAAGCTGTGGCTAGGAAAATTTGGTTCCCTATTTGGTTTCTGCGACAGATAAGTCAAAAGGGCAAAGAAATTCTTCCATTATTATCATTCAATCCATTAATTAACTATTCTTGCCACTTCTGATGGTCTTTTTGATGGCAGTTTCAAATGTCGTCTACTGTCGCAGCTAGGCCAGCCAAAGCGAGCAGCGTAATCCGTTAAGGCAGGATAAGCTATTGTTCATATTAGCCCCAGTCATTGAGGGGACAGATGGCTTCAATGTGAAAATTGTACGATGTTCTTGGTTGAAATTTGCTTTGCCTTTTGAAGCATAGAGATTCACTGCGCCTTGAAGCATGGAAATTCCTGTACGCTCTGCCTTGGCAACGCTTGGTTAACTAACTGGTAAACACTGGTACTTGTGTATCCAGGAATACTTATATCGAATTTACTTCCTATGCTCACTGTTGTGACCGAAACGTCAAATGTTAAAAATTTCTTTGCAAACCTCTCAAGAGCTTAAACAAACGAAAAGGGTTGATAAGATTCTACAAGTTATTTATATAAACTTGGCAATGAATGGTGTTGCGAGGATTATGTGTCGTGACCTTGAAATATTGCGTAAGTTCCATGTAATACTCTCCTCATGCCCCTCACGAACCCACGGAGAGTCAAGCTCCATCACTCCGCAGCGTCAGAATTTTGAACAACGCCTCCTAGCCACTTCTACTCTTTCCTGGCTATTATTAAACTTCGCATATAAATACAAGGGAAATAATTGTCGTAGATATTTTCAGTAAAACCTTCGTATCAGGCAGATTTAATCGAGAAAATATCTAAAACATTGTGCTGGTTATCTTGAGCCTCTAAGCAGGAGCTTATTGTTTGTCGTCCTATCCTATCTGATCTTTTGTCTGCCAAAAAATTATTTCGTGATGCAAGATGGCGCGTCGAAAGCAAAACAAGAGAACGCAATTGATTTGAAAAACATACATTAAAAGGAGCATAACGTGGCGCTTGCTTGAAACTTGTTTTGCAAACTAAAGTTATCACATTGAATCATGTAAAGGTGGATTTATTCCAACGATTCAGTTAATGACTCACTGCTTATTTATTTCCTTCCCTAAGAGTTAAATTTAGGCCACATAATACCAAGTTTGGTATACCTTCGCATATGGAGTTACAAGGGAAGCGAGAAGAAAACTATTGTGCATTCAGACACCATATTTTAACCAACTGGGTCTTCTCAAGAGTAAATCCAAGTTCTTTCTTGGAATTGGAAAATGGAAAAGGTTGGAAAGTATGTTTATGAGAAGAAAGATTTGATAGGCCATGGTGCATTCGCCATTGTTTTCAAGGGAAGCCTGAAGGAGGTTAGTGGATTTATGGTATTTTACACTGCTGGTGTTTGTTTCAAAAGTCTTAAGAAGTATTTTTGTGACAATGCGAAATTGACAACAAAGAGAACCAGTTTGCGGTGAACTTAACAGCACTGTGCGTGTGGTTTGTCATGAAATCCGTTTAATTTTTCCACAACCCGTTGTTTTGTGAGCAGTTTCCATCTCGAGGATAAACAAATGTAAGAGACGATAATAATTAACAGAGAAGAAGACGTATTTGTTTAAAACTAATATTTATAATTGTATCCCAGAACTTTTTGTGTTGCGTTGCCTTAGGATCCCAAGATTTTTTGCATGTCAACAATGTAGGTTCCTTATGAGTAAACAAGCGGGATCATTGGTAGTTCATTTAGTCAATTATTTCAAAAGTGGATATATTTGTTCAAAAAGAAGAAAGGTTGTTTCGCTTATGGCATCTGCGGATTATTTTTTGCATAGATCTGCTTTTTACTGTTATGTGTCAATGTCCCTACCTTGAGTTCTTTTTAAACTTTACCTTTGCACTTTTAATCTTTTTTTGTACATTTTATTGAATATTCACCAACATTTCTTTGATTGATGCCAATTTCTTTTATGACTTGAGAATTAGCTTGCAATTCTTATGATTTTAGAACCCTTCGAAAAATGTTGCTATCAAAACCATATCAAAGAAAAATATTGGAAAGACTGAAGGACTTCTTGGGAAAGAAATCAAAATATTGAAAGTATGAACTTTTCAATTATTTTGTCAGCTAAAAGAATTCTTATAGGGAAAATATATGGAGATTAGCTTTTATCAATGGTTGTGCAACATGTAGTGAATTTTTAAAAATAATATTGTTTAAATAAGTTTTATACAAGTTGAGGTCAAGATATCTTTAAGCTTCAAAAAGCTATTTATGTCACCACATGTCCACAGCATTGCTTCCCCAAACATTTATTAGAAAATATTAGAAAGGTTTGGTACAGAAATGCCACATTGTGCCTTTATTTGAAGAGATAAAGTTGTTGTTAGTGATTACAAGCAGGCCTTGGAAGATTGAGATCTTCATATCGAAAGCTTTGAAAGAGTGTTAGATAAGAGATTCAACAGTGGTACCAAAAATCAACACAATATGAAATAACAAAACATGCAACTGTTAATATAAATATAGAAATATAACAAAACTAAGTCTCAAAATTGTTCGCATTTTTCTAGATCCGTAAGTTGCCATCATTTGATGAGCTTTTGTCACTGTCATTATCACTACTGTTCTGTTTGGCTTCAAACATTGCTTCATCAAAACGCATGGCTTTAAATCGAACATTAAACTTTGTTTCCCTTTTTATGCTATCCATTCTATAAGATACGCTAGAACATCTATTACTCACGAAAGCAAATATAAACTGAAAAGCAATGCGATAATTTGGGCAGAAATCTAATCGCTGATTTGCACAGGTGATTTAGCACAGGTGATTTGCACAGCTATTAAGAAAAAACAGAAAATAATACTTCAACAGAATATTAACACTTGCTCGAAAATCCAATAAATCTGCCGGAGAATATGCTTGATGGTCTGTGTCCTTGGTGGTTATAAGAGGGTTGTTAGATTAAAAATGGTATCAAAACCCAACGTTAATTTGCTGAATTTTTTTCTCAAGGGGTAATCTTACGCAAATTGGGAAGGTTGTTTATGCTTGATCAAGTTTATTCAACAAATTCCTAAAACTTAGTTTGCTCCGAGGTAATGTTGTTTGTACCTTTTGAGGGGCTCTATAAATTGCTCTCCAAGGCTTTTTTAGGTTTTTCAGGGCAAGGCCTGATTACAAGTTGCTTAAATGCTCTCTAAACAAGGTAGTAATTTCTCTGAAACATGGCAGAGTACAAAAGGTACACTACCAATACTTACAGCTACCAAAAGAAGACCTATAGCTATCTATCATGTGAAATTAAATTCATAGGACACTGCAGAAAAGCATTCATGCAAAACTTCAACATTTCAAACCTATCATTCTAAGCATTTGTAGCAACTTAACAATAAGTTCAGTATTGATATATTATATATATACTTTATGATTGCAGCACATTTATTTGGTTTATTGCTGCAGTGATATATTGAGCATCCAACCACAAAAAGCAATAGAGGGGCAATAAAGAAATAATGCTTCTTTGAAATTGGCTTCATAAGCATAAAGGCCGTCTATTTTAAACTATAAACAATAACTTGTATTACTCCCATTGAAAACGCAAGCTATTAAAGTTAGAACTTGGTAAACAAGTCATTATATTTATGATATATGATAACCTGTTTTGTATGACAGTTTTAATTACTCTTTCTAATTATTATCCTTCAGGATCTTCATCATGACCATATTGTGCAGCTGCTTGACTGCATTGTAAGTCAGGCCTATTTTTTCCGCATATTCATCTTTGCAAACATCTAATTTTGATTTATGATTGCTACAAAAAAGATCCAGTTTCTTTTCTTTCTGTTCTGAGTATCTTAAAGCTAAAAACATTTTCCCCATGCTTTCAGTCTGTCCTTGTTGTCGCCTCTCACTTTCCATTTCTTTGAATCAAAATATTTATAAGTTCATCCCATCCAATGATCATAATTTCTTCTCAATTTCTTCTTGGTTTCTTTGTGACCTTTTCCCCTGTCGTAATTTCAATTTATCCTCAGAAATGTAGAACACTTTTATAAAAGAAAATGCGGAGAGTTAAGCAAAATTTTTACTTTGTATTGCTTTTTTGTCACAACCAGATCTTTTTGGTAATTGAACCACCTTTAACCTAGAAAAAGAACAGAAGATTGATGCAGAAAGCTATTTATAACTTTGTCAAAACTTCCAATTCAAAAGCAAACTTCCATATAGATTTTCGTGATAATCTGACCTTCACTCCTGGTAAAGTCATACCATCATATGTTAAAATTGTAAATTGTTTCCTTAAGTTGTATTCATTGTAGCCAAACCCTGAAAGTAATTGATTCTTTGGTGTTACAATTTACATTGTAGTCCCTGATATATTTGATTACTTCATTTCTTGATTCCCTTTATCGTATGTGTATGTTATTTCCGCTGTATTTGCTCACATTTTAGGAAACTACTTCTCATGTTTACTTGGTGATGGAGGTTAGAAAAATTTCTTTCTTCAACCTGCTTCTTGATGTCATTTTAATATGGTAAAATTTAAGGAACTAGAAAGAATTGAAATGGAGAATACCCTAGTGATCAAGATTGGGCAAAAAGTTTGTTAAAAACATATAACCTCATTTTTACAATAAATCTTTAGTATTTACATTGAATTTCTTTGGTCATTTGTTCTAATTAACTTATTTATAACATTTTGCTAATTTGATTGCCATGTTTTACCAGCATTTTACATATTGATTTTATTCATGTCAGATGAAAAGTTAAGAACCTTCCATGCAGATCTAAAACAGTCAATGATATAGTTTTATGAGCTCTGTGACACTAACAAAGCGAGAGTGGAATTAAAAGACAAAAACCATTCCATTTGAATGATATATTCGTGCATAGAACCGGAGAACCTGCATTCTTTGTCTTACAGCATTCTTTGCCATTTATTCATTATCATAGCCTGACAGTGGAAGTAGGTCATTGCTGGGGAATAATGAGAAATACAAGGAAATCAGTGACTACAACGAATAATTGTGAACACATGAATTAGCCATGCACATTCCATCAGCTAAAAAAGTTCAAACAAATCAATTTTTTAGGAAGATGCTAAGCAGTTTGCTGGACTTGACTGCATCACTCTCAATATTTACCAGGGGTATCAGGTCTTTTAGGCTGTCATAAATGAGACAGTAAAAACAACACAACTACAAACCGGTTTTAACAATTTCAAATTTGGATCATTTTATCTAAAGAACACCATCAATTACTTCTAAGTTTGAAAAATTCTGTAAATCCCAGGAACCATTGCAGTAAAACCCATGGAATATGAGTTTTTATTCCCAGCATATTCCCAAGTAGACTTTGCTTAGTCGGAATTTGTTGCGTTCTTGCAGATTCTATAGTCTAACTCACAAAATTTCAAACACAGATTTTAATGACATCATCACTTCACGTCTCCTTTCATCAATCAAAATACCATTCAAAAGACAAAATGATCGACAATTTTGTCATTGCTCAACTTTTTGAATTGTTATTTCTCTGTTGGCAAAATGTCTGGCAGGTGGATTTGGCAGAATACCTAAAGAACGTCTGTCTTTGACAAACATCAGACAATATTGCCAACTTGCCCGATATGAAAGCTGGAAATAATGAGCAGCTGAGACCAGATTACTGCTTCAAAATCCTTCGTTTTCAGACCAACACCCAGCAAAGTTGTGCTAACCAATATCCAATCTTGTCTGGCTCATTTTACCCCGCATAAGTGAAAATCTCTCAAAACAGACATTGGTAACTCTAAACTGTATTTAGCAATTAACTTAGTCTGGGTATCACACCTTGGAAAATCGATTGCTGTATTCAATCGAATCCGGTACGATATCATTCTGTATCAGTCCTCCATTCGCACGGTGAAGGTTCTAAATACGATATGAAATGAATATGATATGAAAAGAATACGGTATGAAATGAATATGATATGAAATCAATACGTTTAGAAATTGTCTTCCTTAAACCACTGAATCTGATTGCTGATTAGTCAACTTTCTTGCAAAAATCAAAATTTTTTGCTCAATGGTTCTACATGAAAAAATATCAAATTATTTACAGGATGATGTTACAAATCTCAGTCGTTTGAAAATAGCAAGGAAACATATCTGAATTCCCGTTTTTCCGCTTTTCGTATTTTGAAGTTTTTACTTTCTCGCTAAATTCCCCCTTTTCCACGCTTTTTTCCAGATTTCTTGGTACCAAAAGCTTACTTATCGAAGTTATGTTTGGTATTCAGGCTGTAACATTTCTATAGACGTAATGACATTTGACTTCGGGATGGAGTTTGTAGATTGATGTTCAGGGATATAATAAGTTCGTCTTTAAAAACTAAGCTCATAATTGTTTTAGACATAAGACATAAGAGCTTTCATTTCAACCAACAAGAATTACAATTTGAGTTATGATTAATAAAAAATAAAGAACGAGTACATGAATTGGACTAGGTTTGCCATAAACTATGATACCAAGTCATTAAATAGATGAAATTGAAGATTTTAAAAAAGAACCAAATGGTTGGGAAGGGATCCTATAGCAGAGCTAATTCATAGACCCCTACCCGGCCGATTGGGCCGATCCAGACATACCAACTGAGGTTACCACTTCTTAATATTGTTTTACCTTAATATTGTATTTCTTTTATATCTACAATTAACTATTGCTTTCTCTGTTTTCAGTATTGCAATGGTGGAGACTTGGCTGATTATTTGCAAGGTTAAAAAACTTATGAAATCACAGCTTATTTTTCTTGTTTCATATATTTCATTTGTTAGTCAGCTCAATGTGATTTGAGCTATATTTCAATACAACCGGTTGCTCTAGCCGTGAAAAGTTTAAACCAATTTTTTAATTTGATTCAATTTGTTCCTTGAATATTTTATAATATCTCTTCCGTATCCTTTTAGTCCCGTTAGCAAAAATTAACTTCTAGAAGTTGAATTTGATAAGAACACTTTGTTTTTTCGTTGTGATAAGTTTTCAGAGGTTGAAACAAGTAGTATGTATGCCCAAAGAAGTTTCCTGCATGAAGCAATGTCCCTTATATTTTTTAATATAGATTTTCATTTATAGCAAAAGGGACTCTGAGTGAAGACACTATTCGGCAGTTTGTGCTGCAGTTAGGTGAGAAATTTAATATCAAAGTAAGCTATCATTGTTAATGCTTATTAAAAAGGATGTTTCCTGGCAGCAAGGGTGTCTCGTCTTTTGTAAACATTTACACCAGAGCATATGTATCAGTGTACAAGAAAATGTAATTTGAATGAATTTTTTTAGAGAGATTAAACAAATGAATCGATTCTTCGAAGGATTTTAACTAATTTTTGTCATTCCACTCATTTCAGCCTCTGCTATGCGAATTCTGAATTCCAAGGGCATCGTTCATCGTGATTTGAAGCCACAGAACATCTTGTTGAGTTACAAGGGGAACAAATGTCCGCAACCAGATGAAATCAAAGTCAAAATTGGTACGCTATTTCTAGCTAACCTTTTCCAAATCCTATAAGTTTTGCAATGAAAGTGAATGCAATAGTACACAGTTCTATTGACGAGCCGAAACATTTTCGCCTTTTCTAACAAGATTGTCCTCTAGAATTCTTCTACACTGGTGAAATGCAACACTTGGTTTTGGTGCATGCAATGAAATCCCTTATTTAAAATTGTAATATTTGATACTGGCTGTCAATTTTTTTAACCTTGTTAAAGTACATCTGTGCCTTTTTAGCTGATTTTGGCTTCGCAAGAGTCCTTGATGGAGAGATGATGGCAGCAACACTTTGTGGATCCCCTATGTATATGGTAAAAAACATTTTTCATTACCAATTTGTTAGCAAAACCAGCTTAAGTGTATTTCACTGTTCGTTGTTATAAACTGATATTGGCTTGGTTGTTTGATTGTGTGGATAATTTTGCCCCGAGAAGCCTAAGCTAAAGCAGACCCGAATCCCTTTGATCATTTTAGATTCCTTTCAGTTGTATTTGTGATCACATGTAGTTTACAGCCAGTACCCATTCATTTATAAACGCAAATGCATCTATGTAAAGTTGACTTAAGAAAAAATAAACTTCTTCAATTTTTCACTTTTGTTTTGCAGCTGACGTAATCATCAAATGATAAACACTATTTCTAACTAAAAGTCTCATTTTGATTTCTGATAAGTGTGAAATCTTAGTTTTGTCTCTCCAGTTAATATGAAGTCACTTACATGTACCTTGAATTCCTTAATAGATAGTATTTCCTTTAGATGATAAATGCAATTTCCAATTTTGCACACGTTTGTTTTGCCATGATCGATGCTAACATTTTCATATTCCTAGTAAAGTTAATCTGCCTCTTGATCATTAAGTTACTTATTTCTAGGCTCCAGAGGTAATAATGTCAAAGGCCTATGACGCAAGAGCAGATTTATGGAGCATCGGCACCATTATTTATCAATGCTTGACTGGCAAAGCACCTTTCCAGGTAACGTGAAATTAGACTGGGCTGTAACAGCGAAGTTTTCCTCCTTTTTGGGGCCCCTGAGAATTACTATAATTGTATTCTGGATGTCTTCACTCATTACTGAGAAATCGATATGAATCTAGTCAATACCTGCATAGCATAGCACACAAATCCTGAGCTTTCAACATTTCTTGGCTAGCATAGCACACAATTTGGTGCCTATAAAAAATACGGAGACAATTTTGTCAGCGATTGGTGGGAGGCTTCTTAGACATGTCCTGAATCGTTATGTGGGCTATGAGCATGTGGTATTTTAATCTTTTTCTGCAATAACATTTCACTGAATCATTTGTCATGAACAGGCAAGCAACCCCCAGAACCTTCGAAAGCTTTATGCAACCACGAAGAACCTTTCTCCAAGGTAACGTATTTAATTGTACAAGTCTCTCCATTTAATAACGTTTTATAAGGAAAAATTTGATTTTTCAACCAAGTCAAGCTCATTCAAGAATATGTATTCTAATAATGCTTTGTGATATGTGGTAGCGCGTTGGTTTTTCAAAAGTCTCAGTGGCTCTCTTTGCCATTGTTAGAGTCTTTGTCAATTGAAACAAAATAACGTTCAATCCATTAGCCTATATAAAGATTTTTCTCTAGCATAACGATAGTAGCAACAAGTCACAAGGAACCTGAAGTGACCAGCAAATAGATAGTAATATTGGAACACTTTTTAGGAAGCTACATTTTGGTCTGCGTTTTAATAATATAAAATACGTGTTGCTATGTTTAATGAAAAATGCAATGTGATTACTGTTGATCGATTAATACATATTGTTTTGCCAATCTTTTGCTTGTGATTCCTGCGTTTTTGCGTATGTTTTTACGTTCTTATAGTTGATTTTAGACAGTCATCGACTTTTTCCATCGGTCAGCTCATGTGCCTATTTCTTAGGATTCCTCCTGGCTGTTCTCAAGTAATGAAGAATCTCTTAGTTAACTTGCTGAAAAAAGACCCAGAAGAAAGGCTGAATTTTGGTAATTTCTATTTTTAATCATTATATCATTTGATTGTCTTTCAGTAGGGTGTGTAACTTCTAAATGTCAGCTAAAAACGTAATTAGAATTTTTGATTATTGAAGTTTTTCTATTTTCCAGTTGAGACTTTTATTGAGGAATATAGATAAATATTTGTATATATAGAGCTTAAATAATCTTTATCGTTACCTTATATAAGTAACCCTAGCAAACCAACTATGAATAAAGGTTTATGGAGTAGACGACAGTTTATTGTTAGAACTGATTAGCATTAATTATCATAATACAACTGACCGCCTCGTCGCTTTTCATATTCTAATTTTTTTCTACAATTTTTCCTGGCAGATCAATTCTTCAACCATCCATTTCTTTCCAACACTGCACCAATGAATCACTGTAAGTTCACTTGAAATATTTTGGTAAAACCTGTATTAATGTCTAAAGCATACTATCAACGCTAACAACTCTGAGGATTTATAATTTGGTTTGGGAGTTTCAATTGTTTTTAACAAGGTCCTGATATTTAAAGATTGACTCGTGCTACTGTATAATTCTTTCTAGAATGCATATGATATTGCATATAATATTTCTAAATAGCATATGATATTGCATATAATATTTCTGAACTGCATATGATATTGCATATAATATTTCTAAATAGCATATGATATTGCATATAATATTTCTGAACTGGATATGATATTGCATATAATATTTCTAAATAGCATATGATATTGCATATAATATTTCTGAACTGCATATGATATTGCATATAATATTTCTAAATAGCATATGATATTGCATATAATATTTCTGAACTGCATATGATATTGCATATAATATTTCTAAATAGCATATGATATTGCATATAATATTTCTGAACTGCATATGATATTGCATATAATATTTCTAAATAGCATATGATATTGCATATAATATTTCTGAACTGGATATGATATTGCATATAATATTTCTAAATAGCATATGATATTGCATATAATATTTCTGAACTGGATATGATATTACACATGATATATCTAAATAGCATTTGATATTGCATATGATATTTCTAAATAGCATCTGATATTGCATATGATATTTCTAAATAGCATCTGATATTAGGTATGACATTTCTAAACTGCATATGATATTGCACATGATATTTCTAAACTGCATTTGATAGTGCATATTATATCTCTAAATAGCATCTGATATTTAGCAAGTAAACTTTTGTCTCACACTCAAACGTCTAAAACATTTTTAGCAAGCCCAATGGCTGTTCCTTCGAGAAGAAGAGCGTTTTCTGCAAGTTCCAAAGGCATTAGATCGCCAATGTTTTCTCCGTTTGGTGTTTCAACGGTATGCATAACGTTTTGCTGATATTGACTTAGTTTATTCGGCACCATTGTTTAGTCACTAATTGTTGGACCAAATATTAAACGACGTTCTTTCTTTTGTGGTAAAGACCATTTCAGACAAAATATCAACACAGCTTTACTACCTAACTATTACAAATCTTTCTTTGAAAGATCTTTCTTCTTTTTTTCAGTTTAGCATTGAGATTCGTTGAAAACCATTCTCAATCGTCATTTAATAACTAATTGTTTGATTAAATACAAGCTATCTTCAGTCTTTATAGAAAAAGGGTATTAACGGCGTCTCAACCCCTTTAAGGTGTCCTGTCTTAGCATCCTTGTTACCTCGATGTGCCATCATTTTCGAGAAGCTTCACTACACCTTCGTTCCTCAGTAATTTTTCCATACCATCCATCATCAGTTCATGTAAATAGCGTCTCTCCTAATATCAAAAACTTTTTGCAAAATTATGTTGGATGACGTATTCACAGCAACGTTTTGTTTCCGGGAGAAGCTTTGACTAACTGAATGCGTGCACTAATTTTCAGGAGTGATTTCAGACAGCTAATTTTGATTTATTCTTCAGCCCATCGAAATATTTTGTGTTATCTTTTCTGTACCAAACTAAGATAAGTTGTCTCAAATTTCAGGCCTTTTTACTCTGCAGGTGTACACAAGTTTGTCCTGCAATAGTAATGGGTGATGACATGTCAATATTTGTTGCTTTTACTGAATAAAAACTTTGTAAACAAACCACACCCAAAAGCCTCGAAAAATAAGAATATTTAAACGCTTTGCTTGTGTTTTAGAGCCCTGACCTGGATCAAGGGACGGAGCTCATGCAAGACCCACTTCTGTCTCCTACATTAGCCCAAGCATCACCGTTGGAACGGTATGGTCGATTTAGAGGTAGGACCCAGTAAAGTCTAAGACATGTTAGCGCCCATCTTGCTCAATGTGGTATAACTTTCCTCATGGATATGTTTTTGTATAAACAACAAGAAGAAGTTATTAATTAAAGATTGTTATTAATTAAAGATAGTATGTTCGTCAAAAAAAGTTCACTTCGAATAGGTTTTTTATCAGATTTTCAAAATCTTGTTACAAAACATTTTTCACAAAAAGGTAAGCTGAAGCCTCAAAAATCGACGAGAAATTATACATCAAACGATAAAAGTCAGTGAAATACAAATAGAATAATAAACTAATGAGCGATGTGATCCCGCTATCAAAAACTAGCAGCAGCTATTAAAAGCTGTTTTCAGGATCTCCTGGAATACACGATTTTAAAGTAATATAGTTTCTTTTTCGATTAAATCCATGCTTAATCTCTATATTAATAACAAGGGCGAGATTGGCGAAAATTTTTATAACAAAGTAATTTTTCAGGCGATTTAAAAAGGATCCCGAAACGACATCAATTGGTATTGTTTTTCCTGTGCGGTAACCAGCTAGAATATCATCCACCCCAGCCTTGTCTTTAACAGAGTTCATCGGTAATGAATGCTATTAAATAACACCAGTGTTGCTCTTTTCTATCGCCCTATCACTGTAAAAAAATAAGAACAATAAAGGCCTAGCAGTAGCTCAACAGCAGTGAGAAAAGTATAGTGTTGAGCAATGCTCTTTGAATTTTCACAGAGATGCATGAAATATTAAAACCTAATCATGATATGCACATATGACTTTAAAATGACATACATTGTTTCTAACGGTCATACCCATGAAAAGCATTCGCTAACTTAGCAGTGAAAACCTCTTGATTTTTGCCAATTCTTAAGCCAGACAAATTTTCGAACTCAGGTCGAAATGACAAAAATCCGAAATAAATTAAAATTTGTTTACTAGTGTCAAAAGATAGTATGCATAGTAACGCCATTATTATTAAAACTAATTGATACGGAGTTTTGCGGTATGTCCATTTGCACAGAACAGCAAAGAAAACGATGTGTGTTTCGATGAGCGTCTTATGTTAAAAAAATCATTATTGGAGTTTAGTATTTAACTTTTATATAGCAGGTCAAGATGTCTGTCAAGATGTCAGAAATCTAACTGGACCTTCCTCTTTACCAGAGGTATTGTAGAGCAGATTTTAATCGTTGCATATATTCGTATAGTAAACAATTTGGTAGTGTAGTTGCCCTAACTTTGAATGACTTTAGCTTTGCTGTAGCGTCAACAATGCGGAACAGTTTAATCTCGTTTGGTACTAGCCGTCTAGTTTTACGTCACTGATGCGAAACATTTCTCATGCTGACACTTTACGCATTGTTGAACAGTATCTGAAAGCTGACTTTGTTATAAAACGAAAAGCTATTTTTGAAAAGTGTGTAAGAAGGAAGAAACGTACTACCTGTTGTCTCGAGCGTCCCAGGGCTCCATCCAGTCGACAGCAAAATCTCATTTAACTGCCCGGTTAGCCGCGCCCGCTTTCCTGTTTCCTGATGCAATGAAATATTTCACTTGTTTTCAGTACCTTCAGCTATGGAATATTAACAATCATCTTGTGGTATACCATAGAGGTTCATTTCAAAAACGAATTCCACACTTATCAGTTGAACGAATTCAGTTACCAGTCTCCATTTTTACCCAGTTTTCAATTTGTATCGAAATCTGATTTTATTTTTCAATTCATTGCTGTTTTAGGGCTTTATTGTTGTGGCAGATGAAATCAAGAGAAGCTCCTCTGGTCCAGGTACGATCATCTTTGTGCAACTGCCTGAAAACAGTGCTGTTAGTCAGTCAAATTTAAATGAATTCTCGATCAGATACTACGGTACAAATGCTATATGAGATGCATTCCTTATCTCACATAGATTCATGCGTTGAAAAAGGCCCGTATGTAATGCTTCTCTCTAATTAATGTCAGTTCTTTAAACATCAGCCCTTAACATTGCAACATACTCCAAAGCGTCTATTAAAGCCTGGAAATGTTTTTAGAATCTACCATGCTTCCAAAAGTACATAGAGCCTCCAAGCAGTTTCAGTCAATTCTTGATATACTTTAAATTCACGCTTAAAGGAATAGCCCAGTTGCCCCCTTTCTCCCACGGCAATTTTGGAATCGCATCAAAACCATCCTAGTTTCAAAGTTACAGGTTACGTTCAAATAGTGTATTTCTAAAGAGAATAATCCAGGATTGTTTGAGAGGAAGAGGGTAAACTGCTAATGTGAATGTCAAAAATAGTGTTGGTGTTTCACGACTTTATAGGCATTGTAGCTTTTGAGGAAGCCTATTTTCTATCCGTCGTTTTACGCCTGCTCTTAAATCGCCTTACGCACAAATTCGAGGTAGTGCTTTTTTAAAACATCTCACTTTTTTCGTTTTCGTTCCGTCTCTCCTTTCTTTTGAGAATTTTTGTTGTATGTTTAGTACTTGGATAGGAATTTCTGTCTTTATTTTCAAGGATCTTTTAGTAGCTTAACTATTGTAAAAATTACTGTTAGTTATCTATACGTTGTTTCCCTTATACTACCTGGACATAGATTAACAAATTTCTTGACCTACTTTTAACAGGTATTGTTCCGAGTGGTGCAAGAAAGATTCCTTATTCTCGTGTGAGGTAATTCTTATATAGTTAACTGTTTCCATTTGATAAAAGTTATTTTTCCTGTTGGCACCAACAATTTTGCCGTACAAAGTTAGCAGTTAGGCTGTTAGTGTCCTAAGGCATCGTGTAGCCTGTGTTAATCGAAGATTCAGTTCCTGTTTACATGATAGCGTATTCAAGTAAATAGGTATGTTAAATTCGGCATAGCTTGTCTATCGTCCGGTAGAAAATGCGACTTCTTGACTTGTATACACATAGAAAATCTCCCGCACAGAACCTGGCCTTGCAGAGGAATCGGCCTCTCAACATGTATTTTCGATTCGTTTTGGTAGTCAAGGCTATCCAGTCTAGACTTTTGTCCTACACAGTAAATACATCGATGGTATACACTCGTCTACTTCATTCGCTTCTCTTTCTCCAAAGCGTTCATATTTTCAATTGCCTTCCTTAATGTAGCTCAAGGCCTGAGCTTAAGAAAAATTTCACCTTAAACAGTGTATAGTTTGTATAACCAGGAAATGTTCATTTTGAAACGATGCTTTTGTTTGATGAGTTTAAAGTTATGCGTAGGCATAACGAGAGTTCAAGAACTCCTACCCAAGAGATCATAGGCAAGAAAGCTCGTTTAGGCCTAAAGCTTTCTTGGTGCTGCTTATAGTAGTGTAATATTTTGATCGAAATTGAGCTAGATGAAATTGTTAGAACAAACGTTGATCCAAATCTTCACATCTTTTTCTTTACTTTTTAGTCCTGGAAATCGGACAAAGCCAACAGGAAGCACAAAGCCGTTATTTTCTGTTGGCTCACCATCATCACCTTTTTGCTCACCTAGAAACACGCCGCCTTCGAACTCACCACTTCGCACACCATCTCCAAGAAGCTTATTGGATTTGTCTTCATCACCGAGGTGCAGTCCGTCTGAGCATACTCCTCCGCATCGTGGCTCCCCTTTAACCAACATACAAGAAGTTGAAAATGAAGCGCGTTACGCTACGTCTGAAAATGTCCCGATTAGACGGAGAAACTCATCGAGGAGGAAACTGAGCGGGGTTGATGTTTCACCCGAGTACGCAGCTTTTCGAGATAGAATGACTGACGAGAACCTTTTCAGAAAATTGTCCATACCCCAAAAGACAATACCAAGTGCCTTAAGTAAAACACAATCTAGAGAGAAGCTAGAACAACCAAGTCCACCTGTTGCCCGTCCTTTGGGCAAGGAAATTTCGAAAAGGAAACGAGCGACGAGTGAAACTATGATTCATCAAAAGTCTCTAACTGAGTTGGAGAGTGAAGGAGGCAAGAGTATGCTGTTACCCGACGTCAGAAAATTAAGCACAGAAAATGCAAGTCAAAAAGGTCGCGGCATAAGCAGAGTTCAGTCGTCTCCGGCGTTTTTATCCGAAGTTGTGAAACGGCTTTCTGTTCCACTAAGAACAGATACCGGGGCTGCGACTCAGAGTTTTTCAGATTTCCTGCGGCAAATAGCAACTGAAGGTCTGGGATCGGCACCGTTAGCCAAGCTCTCGTCGCCGATATTTAAAATAGCCGATCATGTAGATTCACCTCAGTCAGACTTCAGCGGCTCGACCCCGCCTACTTTTTTGCAGATTTCGCCCAGCAGCTGGTCTGAGCTCGCCGAACTTGCAGTTGCAAGGGAAAGAAGGATTTCACTATCTAAGCGATCGGTTTCGCGGACACCATCAGATGCAAGTGAACGGAGCGAGAGGCGAATTAGTGAACAAAGCACAGATGCCCCCAAGCACTCTCAGCCACATGTGATCACGTGCAAAGGTTCGAAGGCTACTGTTGGCTTTATAGAAAGCCCCAAAGCGGGCGATATCATTAAAAAGCTTTCATTAGACCCTTCTTCGCCATTCGGGATCGATACCCACATAGGCCCTGTGATGCTAGAGGCCCCGGATCTTCCGGAAGAAACCTTAATGCCAAATGAACATTTGAAAATTATGGAAATAATAGAAAGGACAGCATGTTACGCTGATTGCATCATAGGAATTTCTGAACAAGCTGAGAATTTTTGGTCAGAGACGTACGATCTATTAATCAAACACACGAAAACGTCCAGAAAGAGAGGATTAGAATCCATATTACCTTCTGAGGAACTAAGGCAAATGCAACAAGTTGCGCTACTTTCCGAAGCAGTAAGGATATTTTTGAATCTACTCGGATTTGCTCAAAGCGAAGTTGCCGCTGATAATTTGAGACCAACAAAAGCAATGAAAAGTGGTAGGTTTCTCGTGCTGTTTTTTTTAAATGCAAGTATACAAAAATAGGGTTGAAGGAAGTCTGGCTGAGCAACCAATCGTATCATTAGTTAGTTGATGGTTGAAATAACTTGGTATAAAAGTGATTAATCTTTTATTCTCTTTGCAGCTTTATTATCTGTGAAAGAGAAAACGACAGCTTGTTGCAGGAGGCTTTCTTTGCTGAAGAAAAACATAGGGAGACCATCCAAAGACTGGAAAGGCGTGGCTGTAAGTTACTTACCATGGGCTCCGACACAGGTCGAAAAGTGGTGGGGGGGGGGTCATCGTAGGCCCTGCTTTGTGATTTCATCGTTTGTGACATTTAACCGTTTTTAAAAGGCTTATTATAATGTGATTTATCCATTCTATCGTACTTTATATGGAGATGCAGCTTAATTGAAATCATAATCAGCATCATCCTACAAACTTGCCTTTGATTATCTTTCACTAGGCTGTTTCACCCTTAGGCCTGCATTGATTCTTTGTTTCTTTAACATAGCCTGCTAAGTGTTGCTTGCTTGGCTGTCTGTTGGTTATGAACTCATTGTACTTCATGCAAAGCCTCGAGTTATCATGCTACTTTGTCATTTCAAGAAACACATTGATTTAGTCACGTGCCAAGGGTGTAATGCCGCATGCAAAGGGTCCTGCCTCGTACTAATATGATGCCAAGCAGAAGGCTTTCCTCATAAGAACAGCAACAGAAAATAAATGCTACTTAACTTGCATCACTTAACTTGCATCACGCTTTTTCTTTTAGTCAAATGCCAAATTACTGATCTACTTGCATGCAATGGTTTTGGTAAGTCATTTTGTATCTTCGATATTCAGATCTTTGCTTCAGTTCATCAACTATTGTTATAAGACTTGTCGGTGACGAAATTTGTATTTTGCCAAGAAAGGAGAAACAATTGACCATATGGTCGATGAAATGCTATCTTGTCATTAACTACACAATCCCTCTGTAGCTATCTTTCCATATAAATTTTTTCTCTTAAAATATCATTGGTTTATTTTATCATTAGTAAAATTTTGATTGAATCAGTTATCTGAAGTCAGTTTAACGATTTTTTGTCAGTTCAAACCAAAATTATTAACCATGTTTATCTGTCCATTCACCTTTTTTTATCATCAATCAAAACCTGAGAAAAAAACAACTTACTTTATTTGCACCATGTAGTGGGGAAGGACATGTAGTCATCCGATCCCAACTCCAGATGGTGCTTACAATTCAACAGAATTACAATAGTCAATAATGAGTTTGTCTCACATTAGATGTCGGAAGACATCGGTCATAAAGGTAAGTTCTGATCTGTCATTAGACAGTTCGGAATGCCCAAAAGTTCAGAATGCCCAAAAACGTTGAAAAAATTTCCAGATGCTAATTGGAATGAAATTTCCAGAATGTCTAATGTGTGAATGAATATCTAATGTGTGACAAACTTACTCAAAATTAATGATAAGATAAAAAAATACAGTAAATAAGATGGGTAAGGCGCTGCTGGTAGTTTTATTCAGTGTACTCTAGCCTTCCAGTTGACACAATGATATTGTTGCCTCCAAAATCAACTTGTTCGCAATATTGTTGAACCGTGGATTACCAACAAGGAGTAGTTCACATAGGGCCTCAGAGTTGAGATTATCAACCTCAAGTCCTGGGATTTCTGAAAGCTGATCAAAGAGATCGTTACACATCTCGTCATACATGGGGCAATGCAGGAGAAAATGCTCATTGTCCTCAATGCCTGTATTGCACGTGCAGATGGGACTCAAAGATCTCAAAGTTGTGCCGAAACTTTTGCTCGCTCAGGGGACTGAATCTAACCCGGAGCATAGTTAAGCATCTTGATCCAGCTATGTTTTTTTTCGCCAGAACAAAAGACATTGCTGTTTATGTGCTCTGTATTTCAACCTTGGAAATTTATTATCTGAATCTCATATCTTTTTAGAGTTTCTGAACTAGTTTCCCGTGTTCAACTGTTTAGAATGCTACATAGATACAGAGTGTCATGTGATTGTCATTAATGTGTGTCATGTGACTCTACTTGATCAGGCGTCTACCAAAATATATTTCCCATGTGTGGTAGAATATAGCCTAAGCTATGCCTTTAAATAAAATCTTCTCTGTTATCAGTGTCGCAATGCTGCATCCGATGAACTTCTCCAAAAACCTTTCAATCAAGTGAGTCTTTTTCATTTTCTTTTGAGTAAGAATGAACATTTTTCTCCAATTTTTTATCCTAATTTTGCTTGAAGTTTAAATGTTGATCTTCTGGTGCACAACACAGTTTTGTGGCATGCATTTAGATTAATGAATGAGTTTAAGACTGATTGAACTGATTGGTTTAAGGCGGTATTGTTTCAAAACAAAGGACTGATAGTTTCGTCTCCCGAACAATATTATTCTGTCATCGTATGCTTGGGACAGGGTATGTTTTTTGAAGCAATACTGATCTCTTAGTGTATTTATCTGCATCGGAGACTTACCCAACTTACTCTATAAATTATAATTAATTAATCAGTGCAGTTTTAATCATTTTGATATTTTTTAAAATTCAGCCGGATGAAAAATATAAAGTTGCCCGATATTTACTCGAGGGATTGTTATCTGAAGCGGAAACTGAATGTGACAGAGTCACTGTCACAAAGTGTATCCTTTCAACACAAAACTGAATTGCTGCGTACAACTTATAATATTCTTCCAATTTCTACTGCTTTATACATCAAGTCTTTTTGTCAGAGATCTTTTCCCCCAGTTCATCTATTGAGGGTTTATGTCTTTCTATTTAGTTTATCTTCTGCTCATCGTAAGCAACTTTTAAGTCACCCTGTTCTTCCAAATTGACAGAAAATGGATGGCTCGTTTTGACATCGGATGAGCCTAATTTTTGCTCTTTTCTAATTTTATTCTTTAAATGGCCTGTTTACTATTGTAAAGATTTCGACTACCAATTCTATATACATAATTGTTTATTCAGTCACAATCTTGGCTGTATACTGTCGATCAATCATTTAGAACTTGGTTGACAACACAATACTTCTTTGTTTAAACAAATCCCATCTTTTTGGAACCCGTCTCAGCTTGAAAACGAAGCAGTGCGCCCCCAAAGCTCCCTATTTGCAGGTTTCAGAATTGTAGAAATGGTTGCATTTTATCCTTAATCGCCATAACAGATCTGTCTGCGATTGAGCAAAGGCTTGGGTTGCAGAGATTATGATGCTTGCCAAAATGTTTGCTATCAGATACCACTAAAGCGAGAAAAATTAATCTCCTTTGATCTGCTATCAAAGAAGATTTATAAATATTGTCCTTATGTATGTTCTAGTTATTGCTTAATTAGATGTCAAATAAAAAAGAAGATTTTCATAGAAAAAGCCGAACTTTATCAACCTTTCTGCCCTTAACAGCAAATTTTATTTTTTGTAAATTCCATAAACTATATCTAGTGTCTTTTCCAAAAGGTTGGGCACATATCCAACCAATAACTGAAAATGTAATCTCTTTTGTATACTCATTAATTTATTTGAAGACAACTTTCAAAGGCTCTTGCGCAACCGGCATGCTTTGCGATTATATTTTCAAAACCGGCCTAATATCGTACTGCATGAAAATACAAATCGCAATCAATTTTTCAAGACAGCTGTCGCTAAGCATGCCGGTCGCGTCAGAGCCTTTAATGTGCCCATTTGAATGCTGTCTATTATTTTTAATTTTGATAAGCTTTTTTATTGTTTCTCTATCGACATAGCTTAAAGAAGTTCCTAGAACGTCCTTAATGCTAATATGCTCTTGAAATATCCTTAGATCTATCACAAATGTACAACTCAGAAAGACCCATTTTACAAACATTCTAGAAACGATAACATTATCTTAATGCTTTAACATTCTGATGTAACTGTTATCCGTATAAGACAAGTCATAACAACATGCCATATACAGTATTGTTCAATAACCTATATGAATCGATGTATTTTTTTGTTTTCATTTTATTTACGCGTTGGTTTGTACGCGTTTATTTTTGCTTCTAAGAGAGTAAAGTTTAGAATGGAGTTAGGCACTAAATAAGAACGAAAAAAAATTCTTTGAAGAGAAGAATAAGGGTAAATTTTTTAAGCATTTTGTTATATCCAGCTTTTAGTAGCAAGGAAACTGCATAATCTTTAGAAGGTATCACTTATGCATTGGATGGCATAGAAATATGTCATATAACAGAGCGATTATAAGAGAGTTAACTAGCCCTCAGCTCTTTTTACGTTTGATTTATTGTGTAAAACATTGTGTATAGTCCATCTTTGCGCGCTTGTATTTTAGTTTTGTTAGACTAGTTTTCAACAGTTTTAGCTGTAAGTTACTTGTAGTTGGTTGGTGTAGATTTTGAAATAGAATTGTAGTAGGAAATGCGTTTTTCAAACCAATATGTAAGCATTTTTATAGTAAATAGAACGGGTTTCATGTATGTCTCATTGAGATTATATGCTTGAAAGATCGTGAAACGATTGTTGCACAAAGAAATGCCATACAGAGTTTATAAACATTACCAATTAGAGGCAGCATCGTCGATCCAATTAGAGGCTGCATCCCGATGGAGGCTAAGGCTGATTGCAAAATTGGGCCTAAATGCGTTGAATAACTTCGTTTCAGAAGTGCTTGTGCTTTAAGCCTTGGTGAATGCCACCATGGTGTTCTGGAGACGACAAGCTTTTCTGTTAAGTATAAACTAGCCCAGTGTATAACAAAATCGATATAAGCGCTTGACCTGGAGACATTTATCATGTGTATATGTAAAAATATTAACAAGGCTACTGTTTGTAAGTTTTTGGATTGTAAGCAATGTTCATTTATGCTAGATTTGAATTCGTTTGCTCGATATACTGCAAGTGTTATTGATCATGCGTTGCTACAGAATGCCCGATGTCAATTCTTTCAGACTTCTTCTTGTTTATTCGAAGCATGAATTTGAGTAACTTTCACAGGCAGCTCCTTGGGCCTAAGTTACTCATCAATGTTTTCAACAATTAGGTTTTGTCATTTTCCTTCCGAGCGAATCCAACAGAAAATGCTGTATCAATTTTAGATCCGGCTGTAAACCTGTAATCCTAAGAAAGGTTGCTCATTTTGTTTTCAAGAGAGACAAAACCCTGTTTCAAGTATTTTATTATTCGAGAGAGAATGCACCGCTAAAGCCTCTTGCGAAACTAGCTCAATGGGGCCACCTTTAAGACACCAGGGAAAATTATGAAGTGCCCCGATAATTCAAACAATTGAATAGTAACTCTGTCCCTACCGCAGTTCATGGCGTAACATCATGTAACGTTTATTTCTATAAACTAATCAAATGAATAAATAGAGGTCTTTGTTATTGATCTAGATCTTCCATAAGAAGATTTCAGTTGTTTAAGCATATAAGAAGAAAATTCACAAACAAAGCATACTCGTGGTTTTCATATAAAAGTGAATGGATGACCAAATTCATGCAAAAATTTCAACAGCAGTGTCTAGTTTTTAGTACCCAGCGGGTTCGCCTCCCTTTCTAAAGTCCGACTCGGCATATAGATCAGAGCATTTCGATATGTCTTCTTTTCTATACGAACAGTGCTGCCAGTCACCGGAAACACGAGCTATGGCTTGTACAACTGCGTGGTTGACGTCATCCTTCACGACCTGCAAGAGATGCAATGGACTGTATTAGATCGCATTGATTTTGATGAACTATCAACTACAATAGTCTACAATACAAGACAAGATTCTGGCTTAAGTTCCACTTTTTCAGGTTTTTCTGTGTCGCAAGGGTATCGTTTAGGTACCTTATGGTGAAATTGAAAATATTTTGAGGCATGCTACCTTGCACCTTGGACCAAAGTTTGTTTATTTGTGGAAGATTCTGGTTAAAAAGATGTAATAATAAAGATCCTTGGGAAGTTAGAATGTTTTGCAGACGGTCTTTATGTTCTTGCTGGACAGCTTTTAATGCTTCTTTCGTCTTCCTATATATATCATATAATAAACAACCATTATCATCATGATGTCACCCCAGCAATACATGAAATAATCTTGCATTATGCAGGATAAACACAAGCCAAACAGATGTGGAAAACTATCTACCTTGTGTTTGTACATTTGCAAAATTGACACAGTTTCATTGGGGAAACGGGTCTCGACGAATACTTTGTCTGGAATCAGCTGGCTGTGAATACGAGGAGCTTGGACTGCGTCTTTCAACGACATATCAAACCAAAGGTGGTTCATTATGACCTGAAACAAGTACGTCATCAATCAACTAAGTACCTCAGTTCTTCTTATCGTGTTTACTGCAAACCAGAGACTATGTTTCTTATCCTTTATATACAAGTAATGTTTCTATTCATTCATGTAGCACTCAATAACAAAAAGAGTAAAGGAAAGTCTTTCAGTCAGGGGCGAATTTAAGCACCTTTACCTGAAGAAACACTGTGTAATAATACAGGTTTTATGCGGTTTTTCCACTGTACTTCTTCTTTTTGTGTTTTTCATTTCTTTTTCATTAATATAGATAAATGTCATACAATTCAAAAAGATATGTGCCTCTAAAGATCGTACGTTTTTTGCAGTGAATCGAATTGATCAAGGCGAGAGAGAGCTCGTTGGATATGACAGTTAGAAAACGATAATTGCTAGAACTTAAAGTGAGTTTGTAATTGTTTGCAAAAACATTATTGAAACGATTGCAACAATTACATTCGAAAATAAGGGCTACAAAAGTGATGTAATAATGGGACAACTTCCCTTCCTTGGATGTATCCTTTAATTCCCTCCCTTACTTTTCCATAATTTTTAACAAAGACAAGCCTTCTTTTTGCAGCGTATGCTAGTCTTACCTGTGCTACGGCAGTTGTGATTATCGAGCCCCCTGAGCCACCAGCAACCATTCGTACATTCTTGTGTTCATCCAAAATTATGACGGGGACACCACTCGATAACGGCCTTTTTCCTGGCTTCATGAAGTTAACTGGCGCTGGTGGCAGTCCGAATTCGTTTGGCATTCCAGGGGCGCTGAAATCATCCATTTCGTTGTTGTAGATAAAACCAAGGGCACATGATCGGAACTTTGCTCCCAAGCTGGCGACAAAAGCAAAAAACACAATAGGATGGGAATGTGCGGGTGAGTCTCTCTTACATTTAAACACTTTTGCAATCTGTGAACGTAATTATTCTTATTCAAGAAATTCTTATCCTTACCGGTGGATTTTTTACAACAACTCCTAGTTTTTTCTTCCAAAACAGTTCCCATGCTCTTAAAATCTTCTACAACAACTCTTTTGAGTTCCAGCTCGCTATTAAACCCCCTCTCAATCAGCACCCCTTCGAAGCAGAAACTTAAAAAACCAATTTTTCAATTGTACCCATCTCTTTGAAGCCCCCTGTTAGTCCTCAAGAGTCAAATAAGCACTTAATGGAGCTTCTAAGATATATGGGCTGTGATAAAACTTGACTGCCTACAGAAAACAACTGAAGGGCTTGGGTTTGGTTATACCCTAATCGAGCTGACAGCTTGACAACATTGCGAGTTTGCCTAATTGTTTTCTCGCATCTTTTCTTAAGAAGTAATCGTTTCGTTCTGGTTTTGCATTTTGAATGTACGGCGTGTCAACAGTTGACATTAGGAAAATAAGTATGATCTAAAAAATTGACTATCATAAATAGATGGTAGCAAAAATTTTATAATCCTGAAAGGAAAAATGTAAAAGGACAAGACTAAACTAATTATCTGCCGGGCAGCTTTTGAAAGGTGCATCTTAAAAAAAGGGGGCCATTACTCACTAGCCATTGACTGTATCCATTACGGTCACTGCATCGCCGTTTCTGTCTATTACCACCAAATGTGTTGTGCCTGTTTTGACTGGCAGGTCGTATTTGCCGCCATAATGCTCTGTTGGGAAAGTCTTTAAATCAGATATCGAATCCATGATCTTCTTTGCAGTTTTCTCGCTCACCATATCCTGGACGACCTTTTTGACACTCTTTTCAATATCAGGGTCTGCAAGCAATGTTCTTCTTGCATAAGCATATTTGAAAGCTTCGATTATACGATGATAAACAAGTGCCGGAGTTTCCTTCAAATCTGCTTCGTCCATATCGAAACCTATGAATGCGAGAAATGCTTCCCCGTAATATTGCAAGAATAGAATGTAAAATTGGAAAGAATCAGCCTGAAATTACCTTGCATATTTGAACTGTGGGGTAAAAATGTTTGCTTTAGATTGTCATCTTCACTTTTATGTTCGATATAGCTGCTTTTTTGTTTTCTTTTGGACAATTATTTTTTATTTCTCCCACCTGCTAACATTCTTCTTCCTACAGTCCTGGACAAATGCTACGCTAGATTACTCAATCCCCCTCATCCCCCAGACTTATTGTTGATAAACTGACTTTCGTAACAAGAATCGAGAAACCGAGGGGGGTCGGGAGAGCCTTGGCCCCCAAGAAACTTGAGAGTAGTATAAGTAAAATACTTTTATTTTCTAAAAAATGGCTGTTTTTACAATTATTTATCAGGGATGGCCCCCCAAAACAAAAGTTGTATCTCGTTCTTTGTTTCGAAATATGCATGCGCCATATGTCAAGCTTCTCGTCTAAAAAGCTGTCTAGACTGCTTGATACTTCTGTACTTAGAATGCTCGATAGTAATAGTGCTATGTTTTTAGAATAGAACCTAAAATTTACACATCAATATTTTCCATTTTCAGCTAGAGGGCTTTCCCTCCAGTAGTCATAGTTAAAAAAACAGATAATCAAGCTTCCAAGCAGTTTTACTTTGGGCAGCTTGCTTGCCCCCTCCCCCTCTCCCTATCCTAGTTTGTAATACACTAGATTTCAAAATTCTTTTGATCAAAAGGAAATTTGTCTCGTAGGTCAGTAAAGAAAGCTAACAAGTAATGAAACCATAATACTTTATTACCTTTCAAAATGTTTAGTATAAATGCCAGAACAGGACCACTTGCAGGCGGTGGAGTATTCATCAATGTATACGATCCTAATCTGGTGACAATTGGTTTCCGTAAAATAGCTCTGTAGTCCTTCAAGTCGTCAATTGTTAGTATTCCTCCGTGAGCGTTTACCTCTTCTTCCATGATTTCTGCTATCTGCCCTTTGTAGAATGGATCGGAGCCATTTGCATTAGCAATAATTCTCAGCGTTTCAGCCAGCTCTGGATTACGGATCATGTCACCCGTCTTGAGAATAGTTCCATTTGGTGCGTATAGATTCCTTGAAAAAAGAAGCTATCTAAAACCACTTTGTTCAAACAATAGAGAAAAGGCACTCGTTGCGTCAAAGAGGCTCCTAAGCAAAAGCTTATTTAAAAAACAATTTTTGCTGTTCTCTCGTTTAAGCCAAAAGTACGAAATGAGCACTTGAATCACAGGAGCTGCAATCAGTGACCTTGCATAGGAGGAGAAGGGTGGAAAATATTCCCACATAAAAAACCTATAAAAAACGTTTTCATCACCAAAAAATTTCTAGAAAATAAAAGTCGTAATTCCTTACTTTATCAAAACATGGTCGTACTACAATCAACACGTAGGCAAAGAAAAGAGGGTATGTATGCAAAAACTGTCTTATAAACAAAATGAAAGAAATGCGCACGCTCGAGCAGCAGATAATCTGAAACTGGGTTCTACCTGGAAATAGACAGCCAGCTCCTTCATCGTGCACAGATCAGGCAGTAATACATTTACAGAAACACATAACGACGTATTCAATACCTCATACACTTTTCATTCAATACATCTTGATCCCATTTGTTGATAGCAATACTGAGTGTTTCAGGCACCTCGAATCCATGCTTTGCTAATCGTATGGCAGGTTTGAAAAGCCTTTTCCATGGAAGTTTCCCATACTTTTTGTGAGCCAGCTCAATACCTCGGAGTTCTCCAGGCACTGCTACACTTAACCCTCCTGAAAAGTTATCTCTCTTTTATATGATATTCATATTCTAATGAGAAACGAGGAAGTGAAGCACGTTGTTGAAAAGGGGTTTGGAACGAGCGCTTTGACAGCCATGTGATTAGTTAGAAAGTCAGAGTCCGTAGAGTTGTAAGTTTAGAGTAGCAATTTGAAATCAGCTTCGAGACCAGCGTTGAAGTTTAAGTTGGTGAAATAAGTTGAGGAGATAGTGTCGAAATTGGGTGAGATGTGATCAGTGAGATTTTTCTAAAGGATAACTGTTATTGTTTCTTGGTTATAAAAGCTATTTAGTGCAGGATGCTCTATCTTGTTATGTTATCCAAATAAAAAATTTCTCAAAATATATTTTTGCAACATCATAACTAAACACTGTTGCTTAAAATCTAATGCTTTGCTGATTCATCACAAAGCTAAAGGCACTTTTTCTACTTATAGAGATACAATCTACAGGTAAACAGACACATGGAGAGATCAACTCACCTCTAATTCCTTTTGTTGCATCGCCATGAAACAAATTAGGATGAGCACCCTTCGGTGCTGCCTCCCTAAAATCGATAACCTCGCCCTTTTCTTTATCTCTGTTGTATACCATCATGAATCCTCCACCACCGATTCCGGTAGAGTGACTGTTAATTACACCTGTAAAATTAGGACAAAAAATACTTTTACTGAAAGATCCTTGAAATGAAAGATCATTTTATAAGTCATACATAAGTTTGTAAAGCGAAATTTTTTCAGATTTTCTTTTTGTCAACTTGTTGCCCTTTGTTTCTTCATATGATAGAGCTGTGTTTGAAGAAGACTGGTGCGGAGTATTGCCCTACTTTTAACACGAAATCAAATAACTGCGGTAGAAAATTTCATTTGAAAGAGTCTTTTGGTTAAATTTAATTTGAAAGTTATCTTCCTTTCAACTGATATTCCACGATAATTTTCATCGAAAATATTTTCAAAATAATAGTTTCATTTAACTTCGAAGAAATGGACCAACATTAGAATACCTAAACATAACATCGTTGCTATGGCAGCATCGACAGCAGATCCGCCATCTTTCAAAGCTTTGCTTCCGACCTTACTGCACTCGGCATTGTCAGCAGCAACAGCAGCATGCTTGAAAATAACATCTCTCTCGTGAAGTTTATTGTTTACTGGCCTGTTGAAAATAAGAAATTGCAAAGGACATACAGATAGTTATGGTTTTGAGATCACCGTGAGGAGCTCTGCAATATTACACAACCTTTAAAAACACAGTCTTATTTCCCTGGGTTTTTCAGTTCAATTTAATTTTTCGCATTGATAAAGTTTAATGATTGTCAGGAACTAAATCCAGTTCCTATTTTACGGGAAACAGTTGCCTTTAAATCAAGATAGACCAAGAAATCAGACGAAAAATACAAGGAAATCTAATAAAAACCCACTCCGTGAAAACTTGTTATTTGTAAATCATTCTTTCTTTGTTTAAAACATCGACGAGAGATGATTGGATGCTAAATGGGTTTAGAATTATATCTTTACGCAATAATTTGCACGGAAGGGCGCATGTGCTGCGGAGGACCCACAAGGTATCTTTAGATAAGTGACGGCATGGTTACAGACATTAAATATCATATGTGTTTAGATCATTTCAACCGCAGAACGTATGTTCAAAAATCTAAGCTTGTTAGAAGTAAACAAAGTTGCGGCCAAAAAGCAAAGGTCGAAAGACACATTCGGCAGCCTTAACCGTGCGGTTTTCGAAAACCCACGAATGTAGCAAGTGCCTTCTTACTATCTTATCTTTTCTCAAGCAACATACTTTTTTCCCACGACATTACGACAAAAAGGTTCGAGCTAGCTCGGCCAACCATATTGGTAACGTTTCCCCCAGTATAAGGCGCCCCAGTATACGGTCCAGCCCCAGTATAGGGATTGTCAATCAAGATTATGTTCTTAAGTGCCGCCAAAGCCGTTTCGGTTCGTTATCGTCGCGATGATAGATAGAAGTTATTTCAAGTCACAGCGGCTTCTCGGCCAGTAGACATTCAGCCATACACTTTCAGCAAGCGGCCATGTTGTAACAGCCGTACTTGAAAGACATTCGCGTAGCTCACCTTTAAAATATTATACCTTTAAAACTCATACAAAATATAAGTTTAGTTGTTTAAGTTTCGTTTTATTTTGCTCGTACCAAGTTTTGGTGCGACTATCGAGCCGAGTAACGTGGGAGCCTTTAGCAAGAATATAGGGCTCGCTCGTTCAGCTGACAACTACGGGGGTCAAATTGTTTCTAAGATACAGTTTTGAAAAAATCTTGACTGAAACTGTTTCGCCGGCCAATTGAAATCGGTGCACTTGCGTTTAGACTTTATTTGTTTTATTGTTTTGTGGGGTTCCTGGTGTCTAATGTTGCTTGCCTTGTTTATATGAAGAGCATTGACTGGGGATTTTTATGAACCAGAAGTTAGAAGAAAGAGGGTTTCGCTATGTTCACAAGGTTGCAAATCAACCTTTTGATTATATGCAGCATTCTGAAAATCAAGTTCACATGTCACATTGCGTTTTTTGCTTGTTCAAAAATTATCTTCCCCAAGAACTACACCTCGGTTGTGGGAGACACGCGCGGGGCCTTCACCCCCGGGTCAGACATAGAGAATTCTCAGAGTAGCGCGGACCTCTGTGCACTTTTGCATAAATTTTGCCTCTTGTATGACCGATTATACCTTTAAAACTCATACAAAATATAAGTTTAGCTGTTTAAGTTTCGTTTTATTTTGTTCGTACCAAGTTTTGGTGCGGCTATCGAGCCGAGTAACGTGGGAGCCTTTAGCAAGAATATAGGGCTCGCTCGTTCAGCTGACAACTACGGGGGTCAAATTGTTTCTAGGATACAGTTTTGAAAAAATCTTGACTGAAACTGTTTCGCCGGCCAATTGAAATCGGTGCACTTGCGTTTAAATTTTATTTGTTTTATTGTTTTGTGGGGTTCCTGGTGTTTAATGTTGCTTGCCTTGTTTATATGACGAGCATTGACTGGGGATTTTTATGAACTAGAAGTTAGAAGAAAGAGGGTTTCGCTATGTTCTCAAGGTTGCAAATCAACCTTTTGATTATATGCAGCATTCTGAAAATCAAATCCACATGTCACATTGCGTTATTTGCTTGTTCAAAAATTATCTTCCCCAAGAACTACACCTCGGTTGTGGGAGAACTTCACCCCCGGGTCAGACATAGAAGATTCTCAGAGTAGCGCGGACCTCTGTACACTTTTGCATAAATTTTGCCTCTTGTATGACCGATTATACCTTTAAAACTCATACAAAATATAAGTTTAGCTGTTTAAGTTTCGTTTTATTTTGTTCGTACCAAGTTTTGGTGCCACTATCGAGCCGAGTAACGTGGGAGCCTTTAGCAAGAATATAGGGCTCGCTCGTTCAGCTGACAACTACGGGGGTCAAATTGTTTCTAAGATACAGTTTTGAAAAAATCTTGACTGAAACTGTTTCGCCGGCCAATTGAAATCGGTGCACTTGCGTTTAAACTTTATTTGTTTTATTGTTTTGTGGGGTTCCTGGTGTTTAATGTTGCTTGCCTTGTTTATATGACGAGCATTGACTGGGGATTTTTATGAACTAGAAGTTAGAAGAAAGAGGGTTTCGCTATGTTCTCAAGGTTGCAAATCAACCTTTTGATTATATGCAGCATTCTGAAAATCAAGTCCACATGTCACATTGCGTTTTTTGCTTGTTCAAAAATTATCTTCCCCAAGAACTACACCTCGGTTGTGGGAGACACGCGCGGGGCCTTCACCCCCGGGTCAGACATAGAGAATTCTCAGAGTAGCGCGGACCTCTGTACACTTTTGCATAAATTTTGCCTCTTGTATGACCGATTATGCCTTTAAAACTCATACAAAATATAAGTTTAGCTGTTTAAGTTTCGTTTTATTTTGCTCGTACCAAGTTTTGGTGCGACTATCGAGCCGAGTAACGTGGGAGCCTTTAGCAAGAATATAGGGCTCGCTCGTTCAGCTGACAACTACGGGGGTCAAATTGTTTCTAAGATACAGTTTTGAAAAAATCTTGACTGAAACTGTTTCGCCGGCCAATTGAAATCGGTGCACTTGCGTTTAGACTTTATTTGTTTTATTGTTTTGTGGGGTTCCTGGTGTTTAATGTTGCTTGCCTTGTTTATATGACGAGCATTGACTGGGGATTTTTATGAACTAGAAGTTAGAAGAAAGAGGGTTTCGCTATGTTCTCAAGGTTGCAAATCAACCTTTTGATTATATGCAGCATTCTGAAAATCAAGTCCACATGTCACATTGCCTTTTTTGCTTGTTCAAAAATTATCTTCCCCAAGAACTACACCTCGGTTGTGGGAGACACGCGCGGGGCCTTCACCCCCGGGTCAGATCAGACATAGAGGATTCTCAGAGTAGCGCGGACCTCTGTACACTTTTGCATAAATTTTGCCTCTTGTATGACCGATTATACCTTTAAAACTCATACAAAATATAAGTTTAGCTGGTTTAAAGT